>JAVLUX010000058.1:1322500-1385000 GCA_032164185.1 Moxostoma hubbsi | reverse complement strand
ACTTCCTGTTTGTGGATTGTATTTGAACATTTTAAAGCATGCATTCCCTGCATGCAGAACTTCTCCCAGTCTTGCCCAGTAATGCAGTTCTTGCCGCATGGTTGTCGCAGCAACACATCAGAGTGAGGCTGAGCATGTTGGGAAATCCTCTGATGGAGGACGGGGGTGGGGTCAGTCACTCAAGGCTCCGCCTCCACTACTGCGCTAAGAGATCCTAAGCCCCGCCCCCTCACATCTCCCTGCGCTGGCTCTCGTGCCTGTGTCTCTCTCTCTCAGTCCGGCGTGCAGACAGACCGTTGTCAGCATGTCGGACCCCGCTGCAGCTCCAGCACAGGTCAAAACCAAAATCAAACCACGCAAGAGAGGCAGTTTACAGAGCCGGACCAGCCCGGGTGAGTCCCACCTCAAAGAGAGAGAGAGAGAGAGACAGGGTGGGGTGCGTTTGGTTATTCAGTCTTCAGGACAGATCGGGTTAAGCTCTTATATAATGTTATTGTCTTTTATGTTTTCGCAGCATGCTGTTTTAAATGCACTTTTCTGCAGTCTTGCGACGTTTGGCATGAAAGCGCATGATGTGGTTTCTAGTCATGCATTAATGATGGTGTCCCGGTTTGGGACGGTCGGTGGGGGTGTCCTGTTACCCTTCTGAATAAACAGAGTGAAACTGATCTCAGATCAGAGAGAGAGAAACACTTTTACTGTTCTCTGCATGTTTGGTTTGTTCAGTACTGAACATGAAGTGTATATAAATATGTTTGTTTGTATATGTAAATATGTTACAGCTATAATGTAATTCTGCACAATATTCATGCACACATTTGTGCACACAATGGAAAAACTCTGATTGGTTTGTTATTTTCATCCTTATCTCTGTCAGCCCAATAGAACCGGTTACCTTGGTGACATTTAAATCAGCCGAATGCATGACAACAAAGTTCAAGATGTCCCAATGATGCAAATGTTTATGTTTGCATGCAGTTAATGCACATTATTAATGAACAGAAGTGCTAAAACAGCACTGGACCATATATATAATATCTGTAAATAAATATATTCATGTTATGGGGAATTGTGGGAAATGTTCTTTCAGGTGTGTGAGTTGCGCTCATGAAAAGCATTGACGTATATGTGCTGAAACTTCACTTGGTGCAGAACAATCTGGAATGATATGAAACAATGCAACGGTCCGCTCTATCAGCCTAAAAACAGTCGAGATGTGAAGAATGAAACGGAGCGCAGGTGTCTCCACGTGCGTTTTTGCAAATATGAAGATCTTTTTAACTTGGCACGGTGTTAAAAAACAGCGAAACACGTTTGCCATTTAGTGTGAACGGCCCTTAACATGTCCGTTCCTGTGTCTCGCGAGGGAGCACGTGCACAAAACACGTTTCGTAGGCCTGTTTATTTTTTTCATTCATTCCAAACCTGACCTTAACCCTTACTTGAAAAACTGACCTGAACCCGGACTGAAACCCGTCGGCCCCGGGACGGGCTGCAGACCTCCAAGTGGTGCGTTCGGCCGATCTGAGCTCTTGACATGTTTATGTGTGTTGAATGGATCATAAACAGTTTGTAAGTACATGGTCAGAGGCGTAATATACAATATTTATGTTGGACTGTAGCGCCATCTATGAGCCAGACTGTATCTGGCTCATAGATCTTACAGGTGTGTGTGTGTGTGTGTGTGTGTGTGTGTGTGTGTAATCTATCAGGCTGAGGGCTTTTACAGTTTAAGGACAGTTAATCAGAGAGATCAACCAATATTACACACGTATTCACCCTTGACATTTGATGAACACCCCCCCCCCCCCCCCCCCCCCCCCCCCCCCACACACACACACACACACACACACACACACTCACACACACACACACACACACACACATTTACTTGGCTATGTGCACGAGGACATGTGAAACACTGCTGTTGTTTTTATATAAAGCTAATTATAAATACTAGAGTAATCCAAACTACCACGGAAAAAAATTAAAGGGGTAATTTTGACTATTTCTCAAAACAACGACAAGTCAAGTTTTTATTGTCGTTTCAACCATATACAGTTAGTACAGTACACAGTGAAACGAGACAACGTTCCTCCAGGACCATGTGCTACATAAAACAACATAGGACAAACACAGAACCACATGAGAATACACAGACTAAATAAAAATACCTATATAAAATACCTATATAAAGTGCACATGCAAACATGTGCAAAAAGTATGGGACAGTACAGTAAATTACTAACAATGAACAGGACAATAGGCACAGTAAGAGACAGTGCAGCGCCGACCAGTACACAGTAGTGCAAATAGATGCCAAATGTAAACATAACACACTATGAGATAGTGTTCTATGCACATAGCAGTTATTGAGGAAGCAGACAGTTATAAAGTGGCAGTAATTAAAGTGCAACTCAGGACACGTGTGTGTGTGTGTGTGTGTGTGTGTGTGTCAGTCCAGTCTCTGAGTATTGAGGAGTCTTATGGTTTGGGGGAAGAATCTGTTACACAGTCTGGCCGTGAGGGCCCGAATGGTTCAGTACCTCTTACCAGACGCAGGAGGGTAAAGAGTTTGTGTGAGGGGTGTGTGGGGTCGTCCACAATGCTGGTGGCTTTGCGGATGCACTGTTTTTTGTAAAAAATGTGCCTCATGACGAGCCTCTCGAAGCACTTCATGATGATGGGTGTGAGTGCAACGGGACGGTAGTCAATGAGGCAGGACACTGAAGACTTCTTTGGCATGGGGATGATGGTGGTGGCCTTGAAGCACGTTGGAACGACGGCGCTGCTCAGAGAGATGTTGAAGATGTCGGTAAGAACATCTGCCAGCTGGTCTGCACATCCTCTGAGCACTCTGCCAGGAATGTTGTCTGGTCCAGCAGCCTTCCGTGGGTTGACTCTACATAGAGTTTTCTTCACATCAGCCGTGGTGAGACAGAGCACCTGGTCGTTGGGAGGAGGGTTGGTCTTCCTCGCCACCACATCGTTCTGTGCTTCAAACCGAGCGGAGAAGTCGTTCAGTGCATCTGGAAGGGAGACATCTTTGTCACAGGCAGCTGATGTTGTCCTCTAGTTGGTGATGGCCTGGATGCCCTGCCACATGCGCCGCGTGCCGCCGCTGTCCTGGAAGTAACTGTGGATTCTCTGGGCGTGTGTGCGCTTTGCCTCTCTGATGGCCCGGGACAGTTTGGCCCTCGCTGTTCTTAGGGCTGCCTTATCGCCTGTTCTGAAGGTGGAGTCTCGGGTCCTCAGCAGCGTGCGCATCTCCGCAGTCATCCACGGCTTCTAGTTGGAGCGTGTGGTGATGGTCTTTGAGAAAGTGACATCATCAATGCACTTGCTGATGTAGCTGGTCACTGATGCTGTGTATTCCTCCAAGAGTCGCCATCTGAGTAGCCGAGGTGGGGGCGGGGCTCCGCCCAGTATGCGCCTGGGATGTTTGTGTAAACAAGTTCAAGCGCGTTCACCCCTCTCGTTGCAAAGTCCCCCTAGATGGTGGCGCGTTAGCACGCAGCGGCCACTCCGGATCCAAAAATGGTGCTATTTTGCGGCACATGGACATCGGAGTATCCGGTGTTCATGTCTACCATCGCCAGACACTGCTCAAATATAGGATTCATGCAACAACCAAGCTGCTTGATGATCTGCAGGAGGCGCTACGCGTACTCGGCTTGCTACGGAGACCAGACCTCCAGTCCTCGGCGTCACCTGATGCCGGTGGCCGGGAGAGGACACGTCGTAAGCAGTGTGCGAGAAAGCGGAACCGCGGCAAGAGGGCGGGGTTATGCTAGTCTAAAAACAAACCCTAGCCGGCCAGCTCTCCCGTCTATCCTGCTCTCATATGTTTGCTCCCTGGACAATAAACTGGACTACATCCGACTCCAGCAGGCTACGCAGCGCGAGTTTAGAGACTGCTGCGTCTTTGTTTTCACAGAGACGTGGCTCAGCGACAGAGTTTAGGACGCCGCCATTCAGCTAGACAGGAATGTTTGCCTTGTTTCGTGCCGACAGAAATGCAGCTCTCTGCGGTAAGACTCGCGGTGGTGGCTTGTGTGTTTACATCAACACAGAATGGTGCAAGAACTCTATGCTAGTCTGTAGCTACTGTTCATCGCTGGTGGAGCTTGTGACTGTTAGATGCAGATCTTTTTATTTACCACGGGATTCACCACTATTTGCATAACCGGAGTTTACATTCCCCCCAGCGCTAACGTTAAGGAAGCGCTCTGTGAACTGTATGGGGCTATGAGCGAACTGCAGAACGCTCACCCCGACGGACTGTTTAATGTCACCGGAGATTTCAACCATGCGAATCTTACCGCAGAGAGCTGCATTTCTGTCGGCACGAAACAAGGCATACATTTGAGAGCAGGATAGACTGGAGAGCCGGCCGGCTAGGGTTTGTTTTTAGTCTAGCATGGACCTCCAGCCTCTTGATGCGCTTTCAATTCCTCGCACACTGCTTACGATGTCGGCGACGCTGGGGACTGGAGGCCTGGTCTCCGCAGCTAGCCGAGTTCGCGTAGCAACTCCTGCAGATCATCATGCAGCTTGGTTGTTGCATGAATCTTATATTTTAACAGTGTCTGGTGATGGTAAACACGAACACCGGTTGCTCCGATGTCCGTGTGCCGTAAAAGTCGGCCTAAGTGACAAAAATAGCATCCGAGTGGCCGCTGCATGCTACCGCGCCGCCATCTAGGATCAACGACGTACACTTTCTCACAATTTCGACTTATCTTGCAGATTTGCTACTTTATATTTTGCAATTAAATTTTTTTTCTCATAATCATGACTGTCTTATTTCACAGAATTGCAACTTTATGTCTCACAAATACAACTTGAAATCTCACAATTACGAGTTTTACCTTGCAACTTTGACTTAATTCTTGGAATTGCAACTTATCTCGCAATTGCATGTATTTCTTGCAATTTCTACCATTTCTCACAATTTTGACCTATTTCATAGAATTTCAACTTTACATCTAGCAATTGCAACTTATCTCGCATTTGCGACTATCTCTTGTAATTTCGACTGAGAGATGCAGCTTTGCATCTCACAATGGCAGCTGTAAATCTCAAAATTGCGACTTTATATCTTGCAACTTTGACTTCTGACAATTGTGACCGTTTCTCGCAATTGCAACTTTTTGGAGGAATTGCAACTTTATATCTCACAGTTGCAATTTTAAATCTTACTATTTCTAACAATTACAGCTTTTTTCTCGGAACTGCAACTTAAATCAGAGTTGCAACTCTTTCTTGCAATTTCAACTTATTTAGTGGAATTGCAACTTTACATCTCACAATTGCAACTTATCTTGCAATTGCATCTATTTTTTGCAATTGTGACTGTTTCTCACAATTGCAGCTTTTTGGGGGAAATGTAACTTTATATCTCACAGCTGCAACTTTAGATCTTACAATTGCAACTATTTCTACCAATTACGATTTATTTCTCGGAACTGCAACTTATCACGCATTTGCAGCTATTTCTTGCTATTTCAATTTATTTTGTATCTCACTGTTGTGACTTTGTCTTGCAAAGGCAGTTTTTTTATTTGCAAGTTATAAAGTCAGAATTAAATTTTTTTTTTTTGGTGTGTGCGTGCGTGCGTGCGTGTGTGTGTATGTTAACTGCAGCTTCTAAATATGAACCTTGAGTTTCTGTGTGTTTGCATGTGTCTGGAATGTAAACCTCCGTCTAGACACGGTTCTAGACATCAGTCTCTGTCTGTGTGGTGTAGCTCATCTAGGTGCTGCAGATGTGAGTTTGAGTACTGTAGTACACTACAAACACACTCAATCTGTTTAAGCTGGTTTTCCCAGGATTCCTCTGTTAAACACACAGGGAGGGGTGCATTCAACCCACAACTCCCCCCACCTCCATCTGCAACGTGGTACGATCCAAACCAGAGCCAACTCGACCATCCCAACAGAGAGAGAGAGAGAGAGAGAGAGAGAGAGAGAAATAGCTGCAGCGTTACTGAGAAAAGAGACTGTAGATCACAAACACACGCAGACAGACAGTTTAGGAGTCGGATTTTATCTTGAACATCCCAACAGAGAACGAACTACACAACAGGTACCACACACACACACACACACACACACACACACAGCATCTCATTACCTCATAAACAGATTGAATTAATCACTGATATGTTTACAGTACGTCCTCGAGTCATATCAATGAGAGAACGTGTGTGTGTGTGTGTGTGTGTGTGTGTGTGTGTGTGTGAGATGTACAGTCTTAATGATGTGGAACACACGTCACAATCACGTAATTAGTCATGTGATGACAGTCCACTATGAACACAGATTTTGTGTCGTCACTAAAAACAGTTTAAATCAATCTACATTTAGTTTGCATCAAAAATGTGACCTATAAAATCTGTCTCCAAAGTTTCGTGGTTCTGAGTGTGTTCACAGGACCGTCTGATGGATATTACACACTAAAAATGTGAAGCGCTTTATCAAAACCACAAGCTTCAATCTGATTGGCTGGTGCTGTCTAAGGATGAACCTCATTCTGTAACCGGGTCTGATACATTCACGTCACTTAGTGGGATTGATTTGTGCGGTTGCTCGACTGATTGAGCGTTGCACTTGTCATGTAAAGGTGCGGGTACGAGTGCTGAAGAGAACGTGAGTCGAAAGTGCCATAGAAGCACCACAAAATTACGCGATTGCATTTTTCTGACACTATCGGTAAGGTTTAAGATTTAAGGTTTAGGGTCGGGAGGTCGAGAGGTCGGTTTTGTTGAGTGTTTGTAACCCATTTTACTTCCATAATGTGAAATATTTCCCACTGATGTTTTGGTTTAGGGACTCTGGAGAAACAGAAACCATCATAATCATCAGCCAGAACTCTTAATGCTGCTGAATCCTGATTTTAAACAAAATAAATCTGTGTCTGTAGATCTGTGCGGTTCTTCTGATCAGAGGCCGTTGCTCTCTCAGCGTTCTCTGCCCGTCACGCCCGTCACTCACAAACATCTGCCCATAGACCTGCGCACATCGATGGACGGGAAATACAAGGAGATCGCCGAGGTGAGTGCGTGCGGTTATTGAACAGGTATGTTAACGTGTATGTTAACATGTTAACATGTAATGAGCATAAGTGTGTTTGTAGGAGTTGTTGGCGAGGAGTCTGACCGACAGTGACATGCGTTGCGCTCCGTACGAATTTCCCGAAGAGAGTCCCATTGAACAACTCGAGGAGAAACGTCACCGACTGGAACGCCAGATCAGCCAGGATGTGAAGTAAGACACGCACACTGACGTGCACTCACGCACACACACATACACGCACACACATACACACAGACGCACACACATATACACACATGCGCACGCACCCACATACACACACACACATACGCGCGCAGATGCACACACGCACACACAAACACACACACACACACACAAACACACACACGCGCACACACACACATGCATGCGCACACACAAACATACACGCACACACATACACGCACACACATACACACAGACGCACACACATATACACACATGCGCACGCACCCACATACACACACACACATACGCGCGCAGATGCACACACGCACACACAAACACACACACGCACACACAAACACACACACGCGCACACACACACATGCATGCGCACACACACACATACACGCACACACAAACACACACACATGCACGCGCACACACACACATGCACGCGCACACACACGCACACGCATGCACACACATACACACGCATACAGGTGCACACACACACGGTCTAGTGTCCTAAATTGGAGCAATTTAGTACCAAATGCCAGACTTGCGTCACGTGAAATAAGCAAAAATAAGCAATTACATTTTTTATTTTGTTTATAGTATACAGTTATAGCTATAAACTGAATATTTTTTAATACAATATTTAATACAATGTTTTTAATCACTATGTAAATTTGCTCTGTGCTGCGCTGAACACTAGGTGGCGCATGTAAATAATACAACTTTGCTTGACCTTTGACCTTGTTTGTTTAAGATGTGAATTTCTGAGATCTGAATGCCAGAAATTTGTATTTGGAGTTTCAAATTTCTTTATCCGATAGTTTAATAAACTGAAGTTTTACAGCTAATTCCATCTAACACAACTGCTGTGTAAAAATACATATTTAAAGAATATGCATCAAAAACATCTTCAGTTTCACATTCAACTATTTTTGTCAGTGTCTTCATTGTGAAAACTGATCAGCGCATTACAGCGACTTTTAGACTCGTCGATTGAGTAAAATGAGTCAAAAAGATAAGGTGTGAATTTGTGAGATTCGGAGGATGACTCTCAGTTGCCTCCGCATCTGAGAGCATCAATCCATGCATCTTATCACATGACTTGTTGAGCGTGTTACCATGGAGACGTAGCGTGTGTGGAGGCTTCACGCTATTCTCCGCGGCATCCACGCACAACTCACCACACACCCCACCGAGAGCGAGAACCACATTATAGTGACCACGAGGAGGTTACCCCATGTGACTCTACCCTCCCTAGCAACCGGGACAATTTGGTTGCTAAGGAGACCTGACTGTAGTGTGGTAGCTACCCAGGCCCCCTATAAGAAACAAGGTTTGATGTTAATAACAATATTTCCTCGTGCATTTTGGAGGAACTCTTCCTTTAACAGAAGCAATCATCATGAACATTTGGTTCCAGTATCTGTAAAAATAAAGAGCAAAACCAGTCCTCGATTCCCAACCGTACTGGTCCCTTTATATCAATGCACCCGTTTAGAATAAGAGAGTTTGTTCCTTCTGAAGTCTTTGAACCAAAACATCCCAAAAACTTCTCCGAACACTCACGGACAGACACAACACTTCAGTGTTTGGGTTTACTTCATCCATTTGTTTGGGTTTGTTTGGGTTGGTGTCACTCACACACACACACTCACACACACTCACACACACACACTCACACACACACACTCACACACACTCACACACACACACTCACACACACACACACTCACACACACTCACACACACACACACACACACACACACACACACTGAGAGAGAGATGACGTCTTTGTCACTTAAAAGATCATTTTCTTACTCCGTATTTTTGTCCTGTTTTAGTCAAAATTCATTAAAACATTCTTAAAGCTAAATATAAGTGTTGTTTTCAGAGAAATATGACGTGATGTTTAAGCATAAAACATGAACAAACTGTTCGCCAGTGGGTTAAGAAAAACAGACATATTTTCCTTTTGGGTGAAGAATATTTTCTTAACCCAGTTTAATCTTGTTATTAGCACAAACCTGCCTAAATATAGAAACGTAGTCTGCATTAGTCTGTCTCTCTCTGTATATTAAAGTCAACATGAAAGTGTTTGAAACCCATTTTACCTCCATAATGTGAAATATATCCCAATGAAACTGGATATTCAATGAGAAAAAATGGGACTGGACTTGATTGGATGTGCTGAGTGACTCCAGCCAGGTCTCCTTAGCAACCAAATTGGCCCAGTTGCTAGGGAGGGTAGAGTCACATGGGGTAACCAAATTGGGCCGGTTGCTAGGGAGGGTAGAGTCACATGGGGTAACCAAATTGGCCCGGTTGCTAGGGAGGGTAGAGTCACATGGGGTAACCAAATTGGCCTGGTTGCTAGGGAGGGTGGAGTCACATGGGGTAACCAAATTGGCCCGGTTGCTAGGGAGGGTGGAGTCACATGGGGTAACCAAATTGGCCCGGTTGCTAGGGAGGTTAGAGTCACATGGGGTAACCAAATTGGCCCGGTTGCTAGGGAGGGTGGAGTCACATGGGGTAACCAAATTGGCCCGGTTGCTAGGGAGGGTAGAGTCACATGGGGTAACCAAATTGGCCCGGTTGCTAGGGAGGGTAGAGTCACATGGGGTAACCAAATTGGCCCGGTTGCTAGGGAGGGTAGAGTCACATGGGGTAACCGAATTGGCCCGGTTGCTAGGGAGGTTAGAGTCACATGGGGTAACCAAATTGGCCCGGGTGCTAGGGAGGGTGGAGTCACATGGGGTAACCAAATTGGCCCGGTTGCTAGGGAGGGTAGAGTCACATGGGGTAACCAAATTGGCCCGGTTGCTAGGGAGGTTAGAGTCACATGGGGTAACCAAATTGGCCCGGTTGCTGGGGAGGTTAGAGTCACATGGGGTAACCAAATTGGCCCGGTTGCTAGGGAGGGTAGAGTCACATGGGGTAACCAAATTGGCCCGGTTGCTGGGGAGGGTAGAGTTACATGGGGTAACCAAATTGTCCCGGTTGCTAGGGAGGGTAGAGTCACATGGGGTAACCAAATTGGCCCGGTTGCTAGGGAGGTTAGAGTCACATGGGGTAACCAAATTGGCCCGGTTGCTAGGGAGTGTAGAGTCACATGGGGTAACCAAATTGGCCCGGTTGCTAGGGAGGGTGGAGTCACATGGGGTATCCAAATTGGCCCGGTTGCTAGGGAGAGTAGAGTCACATGGGGTAACCAAATTGGCCCGGAGGGTGGAGTCACATGGGGTAACCAAATTGGCCCGGTTGCTAGGGAGGTTAGAGTCACATGGGGTAACCAAATTGGCCCGGTTGCTAGGGAGGGTGGAGTCACATGGGGTAACCAAATTGGCCCGGTTGCTAGGGAGGGTAGAGTCACATGGGGTAACCAAATTGGCCCGGTTGCTAGGGAGGTTAGAGTCACATGGGGTAACCAAATTGGCCCGGTTGCTAGGGAGTGTAGAGTCACATGGGGTAACCAAATTGGCCCGGTTGCTAGGGAGGGTGGAGTCACATGGGGTATCCAAATTGGCCCGGGTGCTAGGGAGGGTAGAGTCACATGGGGTAACCAAATTGGCCCGGTTGCTAGGGAGGGTAGAGTCACATGGGGTAACCAAATTGGCCCGGTTGTTAGGGAGGTTAGAGTCACATGGGGTAACCAAATTGGCCCGGGTGCTAGGGAGGGTGGAGTCACATGGGGTAACCAAATTGGCCCGGTTGCTAGGGAGGGTAGAGTCACATGGGGTAAACAAATTGGCCCGGTTGCTAGGGAGGTTAGAGTCACATGGGGTAACCAAATTGGCCCGGTTGCTGGGGAGGTTAGAGTCACATGGGGTAACCAAATTGGCCCGGTTGCTAGGGAGGGTAGAGTCACATGGGGTAACCAAATTGGCCCGGTTGCTGGGGAGGTTAGAGTCACATGGGGTAACCAAATTGGCCCGGTTGCTGGGGAGGGTAGAGTCACATGGGGTAACCAAATTGGCCCGGTTGCTGGGGAGGGTAGAGTTACATGGGGTAACCAAATTGTCCCGGTTGCTAGGGAGGGTAGAGTCACATGGGGTAACCAAATTGGCCCGGTTGCTAGGGAGGGTAGAGTCACATGGGGTAACCAAATTGGCCCGGTTGCTAGGGAGGGTGGAGTCACATGGGGTATCCAAATTGGCCCGGTTGCTAGGGAGGGTAGAGTCACATGGGGTAACCAAATTGGCCCGGTTGCTAGAGAGGGTAGAGTCACATGGGGTAACCAAATTGGCCCGGTTGCTAGGGAGGGTGGAGTCACATGGGGTATCCAAATTGGCCCGGTTGCTAGGGAGGGTGGAGTCACATGGGGTAACCAAATTGGCCCGGTTGCTAGGGAGGTTAGAGTCACATGGGGTAACCAAATTGGCCCGGTTGCTAGGGAGGGTGGAGTCACATGGGGTAACCAAATTGGCCCGGTTGCTAGGGAGGGTAGAGTCACATGGGGTATCCAAATTGGCCCGGGTGCTAGGGAGGGTAGTGTCACATGGGGTAACCAAATTGCCCCGGTTGCTAGGGAGGGTAGAGTCACATGGGGTAACCAAATTGGCCCGGTTGCTAGGGAGGGTGGAGTCACATGGGGTAACCAAATTGGCCCGGTTGCTAGGGAGGGTGGAGTCACATGGGGTAACCAAATTGGCCCGGTTGCTAGGGAGGGTGGAGTCACATGGGGTAACCAAATTGGCCCGGTTGCTAGGGAGGTTAGAGTCACATGGGGTAACCAAATTGGCCCGGTTGCTAGGGAGGGTGGAGTCACATGGGGTAACCAAATTGGCCCGGTTGCTAGGGAGGGTAGAGTCACATGGGGTATCCAAATTGGCCCGGGTGCTAGGGAGGGTAGTGTCACATGGGGTAACCAAATTGCCCCGGTTGCTAGGGAGGGTAGAGTCACATGGGGTAACCAAATTGGCCCGGTTGCTAGGGAGGGTGGAGTCACATGGGGTAACCAAATTGGCCCGGTTGCTAGGGAGGGTGGAGTCACATGGGGTAACCAAATTGGCCCGGTTGCTAGGGAGGTTAGAGTCACATGGGGTAACCAAATTGGCCCGGTTGCTAGGGAGTGTAGAGTCACATGGGGTAACCAAATTGGCCCGGTTGCTAGGGAGGGTAGAGTCACATGGGGTAACCAAATTGGCCTGGTTGCTAGGGAGGGTAGAGTCACATGGGGTAACCAAATTGACCCGGTTGCTAGGGAGGGTAGAGTCACATGGGGTAACCAAATTGGCCTGGTTGCTAGGGAGGGTAGAGTCACATGGGGTAACCAAATTGGCCCGGTTGCTAGGGAGGGTGGAGTCACATGGGGTAACCAAATTGGCCCGGTTGCTAGGGAGGGTGGAGTCACATGGGGTAACCAAATTGGCCCGGTTGCTAGGGAGGTTAGAGTCACATGGGGTAACCAAATTGGCCCGGTTGCTAGGGAGTGTAGAGTCACATGGGGTAACCAAATTGGCCCGGTTGCTAGGGAGGGTAGAGTCACATGGGGTAACCAAATTGGCCCGGTTGCTGGGGAGGGTAGAGTCACATGGGGTAACCAAATTGGCCCGGTTGCTAGGGAGGTTAGAGTCACATGGGGTAACCAAATTGGGCTGGTTGCTAGGGAGGGTAGAGTCACATGGGATAACTTCCATGCACAACGAGTCACGTGATAAGATTGACAGTCTCGGAAGTGTCCTCCGACACCCGGATTGAGGTGACTGTGCCACCATGTGGACCTACTAAGTAGTGGGAATTGGGCATTCCAAATTGGGAGAAAAGGGGGATGCTATTTGTGTGTGTGTGTGTGTGTGTGTGTGTGTGTGTGTGTATTACTCAAATCTGCTGCTTTGCCTCACCTCGCCCCATCGCCCTCCTCAGGCTTGAGCCCGAGATTCTGCTGCGAGCGAAACAAGACTTCATGAAAATAGACAGCGCTGCCGACCTCGAGTGAGTCACATATCTGTCTCTCTCTCATTGGATGTTTCTCGCTGTACTGTCTGTCTGCAGGCGTCTAAATCAAAGTAATTAAGAGGTACTGTCTCACTCTCTAACTGTCTCATGGTGTATTTTCTGTCTGTCTGCAGGTATCTGAAGGACAGTCGTGAGGATGCTGTCGATCATATAGAGAGAGAGACAGGGGTGGAAAGAGGCTTCCAGCGTGTGTCTATCTCAGGAGAGGAGAAGTGTGGGGTGAGACAGTTTAAAAGTTTGCTTCGTCGCTGTGCGAATGTCGATGGCGTTTGGTTGGTGTCACGTCTCGTGGCGTATCAAGTTTTGAGCTTTATTGAACAAATGGTAGCAAATAAATGCAACAAAATAGTTTTCTTAATCACTATTTTTCTTGTTTTGCGGTTAAAACTATTTGTGAATATTGATGTGCAATTAATTCGATTAATCAGCGATCCACTATCGGTCGACCTCTAGTATAAATATATTGTCGTGGCATACTTTTGGTGCAATACTGATTGTGATTAATTTCCTAATTCTGTAATGTTTCCGTCAGGTTCCCTTCACTGATCTGGTGGACGCTGCCAAGTGTGTGGTGAAAGCTTTGTTTATCAGAGAGAAATACATCGCTTTCTCACTGCAGACGTTCTGTAAGACCACCGCACGCTCTCTGCAGGAGCTCAACCACATACCCCTGGACCTCAACATCTATGAAGACCTTCACGAGAGTCCCGTCGACTCAGGTGTGTCAGATAAACACATACCTGTACAAAACAGAAGAGAACCCCGTACTTATATGTCTCTCTCACTGTCAGAGGGGGGCGTTCACCCCCCGGTGTCTAAAACCCACCCTTATGAGCCTCAGAATCTCAAGAACCTGCCGTGTGACACGGGCTACAGCTGCAAGATGGTGGATGGAGTATTTCACGTCTACACCAAAGAAAACCCCATGGACAAGTGAGACGTGTGTGTGTGTGTGTGTGTGTGTGTGTGTGTGTGTGTGTGTGTGTGTGTGTGTGTGTGTGTGTGTGTGTGTGTGTGTGTGTGCGCGTGTTGACCTAGCTATACTAAATCAGTTATTCAGTTACTCAAAAAACGTTTAAAGTAACTATTAACAGTACTTCAGTAAATGTAATATCGGTCACTTTATTCAATTTACTTAAGTAAGTAACTAATAAAATACCTACATGTTAATGCAACTATTATAATTTATTAATAAATAATTACTTCAGCAAAAGTATTAAAGTAACTGTTAAAATACTTAAGTACGTTTACTATAAATTATATTTAATTTAACAGTTGCTTAAATACTTTGCTTAAGTACATTTAATATCAGTTACTTTAATACTTTTACTTAAGTATTTTAACAGTTATTATTTACAGTTAAGCAAGCAACTAGTAAAATACTTTAATGTAACTTCTTAAAATACTTCGTATTTTAACAGTTGCTTAAGTACATTTAAAATCCGTTTAAAACTTTAATACTGAATAATGAATTCTGTTAATATTTTACTTTTCATTTTCATTTCTTGTTTAAGTCAGTTTTAAAGTAACTGACGTGAAATGTACTTAACACATGACACAAAGTATTTTAACATTTGTTTCAAAATTATGCACAAGTACTCCAGATGTACTTAAGTACATTTAATTACTTAATTACATTAAATTACTTTTACTTAAGATAGTGTTTAAATACGTAAGTAAACTATTAAAGTAACTAATAAAAACAGTTAAGTAAAAGTCTTAAAGTCATTTCAGTCGAGATGAATTCACAAACAAAGCAATCAGACCTAAAAGTCAACATGTTTATTCTCCAGTAAAGTAGAAATATTCAACTTCGTAATTACACCGAACGTGAGTAAATGATGACCAAATGTAATTTTTGGATGATCTGTACCTTTCAGAACAAAAGAGGTGTATGTTATATAGTAGTTTAGATTAATGTATGTTTAACTAACTGCTGTATAAATGTGTGTTTCTCTACAGTAGCACAGAAGTGGACCTGCCGTATCCAGACCTACAGGAATACATCGCTGATATGAACGTCATGATGGCGCTCATCATCAACGGCCCCGTGTGAGTGACACACTGTGTCTGTCTTTTATGTCTGTAGTTTAACAGGTAGCGCATGGCGCTGGCAAAAACAAGATTATAGGTTCGGATCCAGAGTAACACACATAGTGATAAAATGCATACCTCAAATGCACTGTAAGACACTTCATATAAAAGCTTCTACCAAAGGATAAAAGTGTCTAATTTCCATTTGTATTTTTGCAGGAAGTCGTTTTGTTACCGTCGGCTGCAGTATTTGAGCTCAAAGTTTCAGATGCATGTTCTTCTAAATGAAATGAAGGAACTCGCAGAGCAGAAGAAAGTACCGCACAGAGACTTCTACAACATACGCAAGGTACCTCATTAAATCCACACTGTGATCATTGAACACCCCTGACTGCTAATACCACGTATTACATAACCATTCCAACTAATGTAATACAGCCGCTGACCTATATAGCCCGCCCTTACTCCTGCAACCACACCCTGATCTCGAAACCCCACCCCTAAATCCTTATATTACACTGTGATCTCTAAACCCCACCCCTAAATCCTTACACTACACCCTGACCTATAAACCCCACCCTTGACTCCTACAACCACACCCTGATCTTGAAACCCCACCCCTAAATCCTAACACCACACCCTTAACTGAAAACCCTGCCCATAACTGAATGCCACACCCTGATCTCTAAACCCCACCCCTAAATCCTTACACTACACCCTGACCTATAAACCCCACCCTTGACTCCTACAACCACACCCTGATCTTGAAACCCCACCCCTAAATCCTAACACCACACCCTTAACTGAAAACCCTGCCCATAACTGAATGCCACACCCTGATCTCTAAACCCCACCCCTAAATCCTTACACTACACCCTGACCTATAAACCCCACCCTTGACTCCTACAACCACACCCTGATCTTGAAACCCCACCCCTAAATCCTAACACCACACCCTTAACTGAAAACCCTGCCCATAACTGAATGCCACACCCTGATCTCTAAACCCCACCCCTAAATCCTTACACTACACCCTGACCTATAAACCCCACCCTTGACTCCTACAACCACACCCTGATCTTGAAACCCCACCCCTAAATCCTAACACCACACCCTTAACTGAAAACCCTGCCCATAACTGAATGCCACACCCTGATCTCTAAACCCCACCCCTAAATCCTTACACTACACCCTGACCTATAAACCCCACCCTTGACTCCTACAACCACACCCTGATCTTGAAACCCCACCCCTAAATCCTAACACCACACCCTTAACTGAAAACCCTGCCCATAACTGAATGCCACACCCTGATCTCTAAACCCCACCCCTAAATCCTTACACCATACCCCTATCTCAAAACCCCACCCCTAAATCCTAACACCACACCCTTATCTGAAAACCCTGCCCCTAAATCCTTACACCACACCCTGATCTCTAAACCCCACCCATAAATCCTTACACCACACCCCTATCTAGAAACCCCACCCCTAAATCCTAACACCACACCCTTATCTGAAAACCCTGCCATAACTGCAAACGCCACACCCTGATCTCTAAACCCCACCCATAAATCCTAAAGCCACACCCGATCTCTATACCCCACCCCTAAATCCTAAAGCCACACCCGATCTCTATACCCCACCCCTAAATCCTAAAGCCACACCCGATCTCTAAACCCCACCCCTAAATCCTAAAGCCACACCCTGATCTCAAAACCCCACCCCTAAATCCTAAAGCCACACCGATCTCTAAACCCCACCCCTAAATGCTAAAGCCACACCCTGATCTCTAAACCCCACCCCTAAATCCTTACACTACACCCCGATCTCTAAACCCCACCCCTAAATCCTAAAGCCACACCCTTATCTGAAAACCCCACCCATGACTGCTATAACCACACCCCTAAATGCACACCCTGATCTCAAGAGGTTTTATTTACAATTTATGAAAAATAGAAATTAATTCTAGTTAGTTGGATTAGTACGACAGCAACCATTAAACTATCGAGTCTGTCTGTCAGGTGGACACTCACATTCACGCGTCGTCCTGCATGAATCAGAAGCATCTGTTGCGGTTCCTCAAGCGTGCGATGAAGAAATACCCCGATGAGATCGTTCACATGGAGGGGGTGCGGGGTCAGACGCTGATGGAGGTGTTCGAGAGTATGAATCTGACGGCGTATGACCTCAGCGTCGACACGCTCGACATGCACGCGGTGAGACACGCAGATGCAAAACAATCACATCATTAAAGCATCGGTGTGAGATATAACATCTGAGAACTTCCTCTTCAGGACAGGAACACGTTCCATCGCTTTGACAAGTTCAACTCCAAATACAACCCCATTGGAGAATCTATACTGAGAGAAATCTTCATCAAGACGGACAATCACATCCACGGCAAATACTTCGGTCATATCATCAAGGTACGCCATTATTTCGATTATATTTCTTTCTTTCAGTACATTCAGTTCCTCTTAAGGGAATAAAATATAATTAATGTTTAATTGATATTGTGTTAATTTAACGGCGTCAAACACATTTAATACATTTGCACATTCACTTGGCAGCCGTTAAAACTACAAACTAATTCTGTATTCTCACTTCTGATTCTGCTGTTGTGTGGTTTCCTGTCTGTCCAGGAAGTGATGTCAGACCTGGAGGAGAGTAAATACCAGAACGCAGAGTTGCGTCTGTCCGTGTACGGTCGCTCAATGGACGAGTGGGACAAACTCGCGGAGTGGGCCGTCTGTCACTCCGTTTATTCTGATAACGTGCGCTGGCTCGTCCAGATACCGCGACTGTTGTGAGGAAACTACACACACACACACACACACATGCACACATACGCATACACAAAGACTCACGTACAAACACACACATACGCATGCACAAACTACACACACACATGCACACATACGCATACACAAAGACTCACGTACAAACACACACATACGCATGCACAAACTACACACACACACACATGCACACATGCACACATACGCATACACAAAGACTCACGTACAAACACACACATACGCATGCACAAACTACACACACACATGCACAGATACGCATACACAAAGACTCACGTACAAACACACACATACGCATGCACAAACTACACACACACACACATGCACACATACGCATACACAAAGACTCACGTACAAACACACACATACGCATGCACAAACTACACACACACACACACACACATAAACAAACACAAACACGCGCACACACACACACAAACAAACGAACACACAAACAAACACACACACAAACAAACGAAAACACAAACAAACAAACACACAAAAGAACACACAAACAAACACACACACACAAGCAAACAAACAAACACACACAAACAAACACACAAACACACACAAACGAACAAACACACAAACACATACACAAGCAAACAAACACACACACAAGCAAACAAACAAACACACACAAACAAACAAACAAACAAAAAAACACTCACAAACATGTGCACAAACAAACAAACACACAAACAAACAAACACACACACAAGCAAACAAACAAACACACACAAACGAACAAACAAACACACAAACAAACACATACACAAGCAAACACACACACAAACAAACACACTCAAACAAACAAACAAACACAAACAAACAAACACACAAACGAACACACACAAACAAACACACTCAAACAAACAAACAAACACACAAACAAAAAACACACACACACACACACAAACTTCAGGTTTATTGATTACTATAAATGTCTTAATTTGATGTGATTTTGTAACAGCGTGAGACTGATCGAATGTTTTACTGACATCAGTGAGATCTGGATGACATGAAGTGCTTCAATTGTGTCATTATTTACTCACAGTGATGTTTACCGCTTAAAGAATCAACTGACGAACTTCCAGCAGATGTTGGAGAACATCTTCTTCCCTTTGTTTGAGGTGACCATCAACCCCAGCAGCCACCCACAGCTACACCTGTTCCTGCAACACGTGAGTCGCCAACACACGCATGATCCTGATCGCTTGAGTCGTTCCTTTAAAGCGATTCTTTTAATGATTCATTTCAACCAAATTACTAAATAGTGTTTGAAAATCTTCAACGGATTTGAATAAAAATCACTAAATATTCTACCACAATAAAGACGTAAAATAGATTTCTGTAGGATGAGTCACACTATTGAGTCGAGACTCGAATGAATCAGTGAATCGTTCACTAACGAGTCACCAACATGAATCATTTGCGCCCTCTGTTGAAGGTTTCTCACATTTCAATGGTCTCGTCCCTTTTTGTCAACAGTCAAAACACAATTTGCTCTTAATTAGGGGGAGGGGCATTCTCACTCCAGAGCATTTGATTGAACAAATATATGCAAACGCCCCCGAGTGCTTGGTGATGTCATCAATATTTGTGGTCTGTTTTAAATGTGCGTACCTGCTCAGACTTTCCTCAGCTTTTAGTCGTACACATTTTGTTGTGTGTGTGTGTTGTCAGGTGTTTAATGACGGAGTGTGTGTGTGTTGTCAGGTGTTTAATAACGGAGTGTGTGTGTGTTGTCAGGTGTTTAATGACGGACTGTGTGTGTGTTGTCAGGTGTTTAATGACGGAGTGTGTGTGTGTTGTCAGGTGTTGGGTTTTGACAGTGTGGATGACGAGTCTAAACCGGAGCAACACATCTTTAATCTGGACAGTCCGTCACCTGCGCGCTGGTGTGACGAAGATAATCCGCCGTACTCGTACTATCTGTACTACATGTACGCTAACATGACCGTACTCAACCATCTGCGCAGGTACACACACACACACACACACACACACACACACGCATCACATGATCTGTTTAAATGATGTCATAAAGACCCCTGCCTTACCTGATACACGTCTGTGTGTGAGCAGGAGGCGGGGCTTCAACACCTTTGTGCTGCGACCTCACTGTGGGGAGGCGGGGCCTATTCATCACCTGGTGTCTGGATTCATGCTGTCGGAAAACATCTCGCACGGACTGCTGCTCCGGAAGGTGCACACTCGGTCACAAATATCATTATTGATATTGTCACAATTTCTTTAAAGTTATATTTACTTTGAAAGTTAAACTGTGCAAGTTAAAACTTGTTTTCAGAGATATATTGTGAATTAAGTTCGCAAAAGTGTTGTGGAGTAACTAGTTAAAAGTAGCTATAGTAAACGATTCACTTACATTTTTGAGTGGGAAAGTTGCTTTATTCATAGAGTTCATGTGAATGAATCAATTGAAAGATTTTCTATTATGCAGCATTGAAAGTCTGAATCATTTTAGTGAATCAGTTCTTTCAGATGGTACATGTAAATGAATGATTCAAATAAACGATTCACAAATTCGGTTACAGTATATTTAGCGCTGGAAGTCCAAATCATTACAGTGAATCAGTTGTTTCAGACAGTTCATGTAAATGATTCAGTTAAATGATTCACTGATTCACTTATATGTAACATTGAAAATCTGAATCATTTAAGTGAATCAGTTCTTTTAGACAGTTCATTTGTGTGAACTCCAATTCAGTTTACTGAGTCTGTTTGTTCGGACTGTTCATGTAAGTATACTGGTTCAAATAAATGATTCACTCATATTTAGCATTTGAAGTCCAAATCAATACAGTGAATCAGTTGTTTAGACAGGAATCGATTGAAATAAATGATTCACTTATATTTAATTGATTTATTTTAGTGTGTCGGTTCATTTGGACAATTTATGTAAAGAACCGTTTAAACAGTTCACTGAAACTGTGTAATTGTTCAGTTCAGGACACCAGAATAATGGATTTATATATTGTACAGCACAAACACTGTGATGTGATATGAAGGATCTTTGTCTCTCGGTCTGTAGGCTCCGGTTCTGCAGTATCTGTACTATCTGGCACAGGTGGGCATTGCCATGTCTCCTCTCAGTAATAACAGTCTGTTCTTGAGTTATCACCGGAACCCGTTACCGGAGTATCTGTCGCGCGGCCTGATGGTGTCGCTGTCCACCGACGACCCGCTACAGTTCCACTTCACTAAGGTGAGTGACAGCTGTCAGTCACACCTGGAGTCGTGAGGTTGAATCCAGGGCGTGCCGAGTGACTCCAGTCAGGTCTCCTTAGCAACCATATTGGCCCAGTTGCTAAGGAGGGTAGAGTCACATGGGGTAACCTCCTCGTGGTCGCTATAATGTGGTCAATGTATCAACACTAACATGACAATATTCACCAATGTCTTTTCATTTCAATTGATATTAGTGTATTGATGTAGATGACATGTTGTGTGTGTGTGTGTGTGTGTGTTGTAGGAGCCTCTGATGGAGGAGTACAGTATCGCTGCTCAGGTCTGGAAACTGAGTTCATGTGACATGTGTGAACTGGCCAGAAACAGTGTGTTAATGAGCGGATTCTCACACAGGGTAACACACACACACACACACACACACACACACACACACACACACACACACACTCACACACACACACACACACACACACACACACACACACACACTCACACACACACTCTTATTTATGAAACTTTGGTAATTATGTGGAAATTTAGAGTAATTTTTGTGTAATTTTCTTTTTAAAAAATAAAACAAAAACAACCCTTTTTTACTAATTCAAGTAATTAAGGTCAGTTTGCCTGAATGAACCGCTTCTCACCTGAAACGCTGCTTCTAGCGTGCGTGTTCTCAGTGCTGCGCGACTGAAATGTGGCAGTTGTAGTTAAAAGTAATTAACGTGTTTAAGCAACAGATGTTCATAAATCAATTCGATTGATTTCACGTAGCAGAATATAATTCCATATACTTATATGCTGAAAAATACTTGAAATAATGAAATAATAAATCAGTTTCGAGCATCACCATGCAAGGAAAACGTCTAACATTTTGACAAAATAATAAAAAGATAAATTTTTTGTGAAACTAAAGTATTACTATTATATTAAATATATACTATTAATATTTTCATTTAGTTAATATTTATAATTTTTGTCTGTGTGTGTGTGTGTACATATATATATATATATATATATATATATATATATATATATATATATATATTAAAATAAATTAGATGGATATAGTTTATTCAATTTAAAATAAATTATATGTAATTAAAGTATTAAATGGAAAACTATTATAACATTAACTAGATAAAAAATTTTGTCTTGACAAATTCTAGCCTGAAAGTTTATAGACAGACAGACCGATAGACAGACAGATATACTGCTAGCATGTTTAGCACTTTGCTATCATGTGTTAGCATGATGTTAGCATGTTTTTAGAATGTATTAACACTTTGCTAGGCATTGCTAGCATGTGTTAGCATGATGCTAGCATGTTTTTAGCACTTAGCTAGGCATTGCTAGCATGTTAGCACAAGGCTAACATGTTTTAGCACTTTGCTAGGCATTGATAGCATGTGTTAGCACAATGCTAGCATGTTTAACACTTTTTAGTACTTCGCTAGGTGTTGATAGCATGTGTTAGCACGATGCTAGCATGTTTATAGTACGTTTTAGCACTTCGCTAGGTGTTGCTAGCGAATACCATAAGTCTGATCAGTTACAAAAGATATAGCACACTATTCGGGATGAGTCTGAAGGTCTGTGCCGAGTTTGATGCATGTAGCTTAAAGCTCCAGGAGTTTGTCAGAAATGTCTCAGAAGAATAATAATAAGTTTAAACAGAATATCAGTATGTTCGCTTTCTCAAGACAACACAATTACACCGCTGACTGTACATTACCCATTTACACTTAAAACACATTTTTACATTTGTTTATTCTGTTTAATTTCTCTCTCCCAGACTAAGAGTTATTGGTTGGGTCCAGACTACAACAACGAGGGGCCCATCAGCAACGACATCCGGCGCACAAACGTTCCCGACATCCGTGTGGCGTACCGACACGAGACCCTGTGCGAGGAACTTCACCTGATCACACAAGCCGTCAGAACGCAAGAACTGGACCTCATCGAGGAGGAAGACATGCTGTCATTCACGCCTGGCCAATCAGCACGCTAGATAATCCCGTAACCCCGCCCACCATCAGGACCAAATGAACACGCCCACACGCCCGTGCTCCTCCCTGCCTGCGCCCGTCACTTCAGATAAACTCGTGCATGATTAGAGACATGAGCTATGCACAGATAGAAGATAATATGTGTGTTATTATGAGGTGTTATAACTCATTTATAAGCCCCGTTATAACATCACAGCACACTCATGTGCCTTTGAGTAGCGTTTTATGTAGATTATAACTCACTGTGGAAATATATTTCATTATTTTACGCTTGTGTTCTCCTAGGAATCTGTTTCTCTGATGGCGGGACTGTTCCAGATGTGTGTAACGTTACCTGCAGGGGGCGCTGTAGAGCCCAATCCACATTTAGCTTATTACCATGAAGAATATTTTTCTAATTGTACACTTCCCTTAACTTAATATCAACCTTACCCCCTACACCTGCCCTAACCCTAACAGAAGTAGTTTTTATTATGTTTACAGATATATATATATATATAATATATGAAGGCAGTTTCATGTTAGTGACATGTATTTTCTGATACACTAGATATTATTGAACATAAAACAATGGTTTAACAGGTTTGTTGTTTTATTTGCATGTGTTCTGCAGTAGTTAAACTGACTGTTAATATTTACCAATATCACTACAAATATTCCCATAATAATTCACAACATCATTATAAATGCACAGACATAATGCAAGATCATCGGTCACATGGAGGGAAATGCATGATTTATTAAACAAGCACAACCTAAATCCAACCAAAGCATGACGCACACACAAACACACACACACACACACACACACACACACACATGGGACACATTGATCACAGCTGTTTCTGTTGATTTGAATAAAGCACGTGTACAGTTGCTCCTGTGTGTTTGTGTAATCAATACTAACACACACACACACACACACACACACACACACACACACACACACGGGGGTCATGAGTGTCCAGCGGCTTCTGTCTGTCTCTCACACCATCGGACTCACTTCTCTGGCCATCTGCAAAGAGTACATCAAAGTATTTGCACGTGTTTATGACGTCACATGACACGAGGAAATCTGCACTTCCGTCCACAGAAGTCAATCAGAATAAATGTCACAATGTTTCTGTTTATTTGTGCCAGGATTAGATGTAATAAATATAATTGTCAGTGTTGTCTCAGACGTTTGGACCGTGTGTGTGTGTGTGACGTCACGGACTCACCGCGAGAGCAGATTTGACGTTCTGCAGCTGATTGAACACTCGTCCGCCCTCCTCCGGACAAACTGTCTTGAGTTCATCACGCGTCATTCCCAACAACATGGAACCACTCAGACCTCCTAAACAGCGAACCGTACTGACACGGGGACAGACATGAGGTTTATTACTGTACTGACACGGGGACAGACATGAGGTTTATTACTGTACTGACACGGGGACAGACATGAGGTTTATTACTGTACTGACACGGGGACAGACATGAGGTTTATTACTGTACTGACACGGGGACAGACATGAGGTTTATTACTGTACTGACACAGGGACAGACATGAGGTTTATTACTGTACTGACACGGGGACAGACATGAGGTTTATTATCACAGATTTCATCATCGGTCACTGTTCAGCAGAGCACACTGCGCGAGATACTGCGCGAATGACATTCAATCTGAATTCAATCTGAATTGATTTCAGTGTATAACGTTTATAAAACTGTTCTTCCGTAAAGTGTCACATCATGTGCCAGTTTTCTTTTACGAATAATTTACATATAAATTCATAAATGTGTGAATCTCTCACATTTGACTGAACTGCTTGTGTTCCAGCCAGGCTTTGACTTCATCCGGACGGGATTTCCTGGTGAGTCCGGGTGCAGACGGAGTTCCCTGCAGGTCACGAGAGCACATTAATGCATCTGGACACAGGACAGAAATCAGGAAGACTGTACACGTGACTTACTCGTTTCTCCTCCTGATCTGGAGACTGCAGCATGTTGTTCGGCACATAACCCACCTGCCCGCTTTTATTCTTCACCTTCCACCATTGCTTAGACATGTCCAACAACTGAACACACACACACACACACACACACACACACACATGTGTGAGGGAACATGTACACAAACACAGACGCCAACGCTTGGATAATCAATTGCAATTTTCAGAAGATGAATTATTGTTTTAGCACAACTGAAATCAAAATATTAAAGTGCATCTAAATGTATTCATTGTTTGTTTTGTGTGTGTGTGTGTGTCAGTGTGTGTGTGTGTGTGTCTGTGAGTGTGTGTGAGTGTGTGAGTGAGTGTGTGTGTGTGTGTGAGTGTGTTTGTGTGTGTGTGTGTGTGAGTGAGTGTGTGCGCGTGCGTGCGTGTGTGAGTGAGAGTGTGTGTGTGTGTGTCTGTGTGTAGTAATCTTTAATGTACCTGTAGTTCTTCACCTTTACTGATAGAGAGTTCCCGCTCATTACGAGCAGAGAAATCATATAACGCTCGCAAGTAGCTCGCTGGCAACTCCACTTCTGACCTACAAAAATCACACAAGAGTAACACACAAAAGCAGCATCGTACAAACTAAATCTCAACGTATCATTGAATATGTGTGTGTGAAATATCTGTACCGTTGTTGTTGTTGTTGTTGTTGTTGTTCCTGTCTTGATTTCATACTCTATATAAGAAGAAAACTAATTCAGAGCACAATCAATGATCTCCAGGTCACTTATCAAGCAGGTAAATGTGATTGTACCGTTTGTCGTGTGTCAGGAGCTCGTGTCGCTGGCTCTCTGCTGGTTGTGTTAGTGTTGTGTGCTTCAGTGTTTGTGATGTCCTGTGGCTCCCAGCCATCATCAAAGACTGGTGTGAATGTGGGAATGTCTTCATCATCTTCTGGCCATTTAGTACTGTAACACACACACACACACGGTCACCGAGATGTGTTTGTGAGTGTGTCGCAGCGAGAGGTGTGTTCGGTGTGTTCGGTGTGTTACCTGGGGATGTTCCAGGCGTCTCCGAGTGACTGCCAGAGACTGTCTTCATCAACTGAAGCTTCTTCACTCAAGAACACAATACACTCCGGTTCAAAGAGAGGAGCGATTACAGACTGAGGCAGATCTTCAGCGCAGTGACACACTAACTACACACACACACACACACACACACACACACACACACACACACACACGTCAGAACAGAGCCTCAGCTTGAGAACAGTGTGTACAACATATGAAAGTGTGTGTGTATGTGAGTGTGTATGTGAGTGTGTGTGTATGTGAGTTTGTATGTGTGTGTGTGTGTGTGTGTATGTGTATGTGAGTGTGTGTGTGTGTGTGTATGTGAGTGTGTGTGTATGTGAGTGTGTATGTGAGTGTGTGTCTCACCAGGTCCAGTATAGAGAACAGACAGTGTGTGAGGTCTGAAGCACTGGGGTCGGTAATCTGTCCCTGCAGTTTAGCCTGAGAAACAGATTAAAACTGATTATCACTACCAATGTTATTACAGATTATAACCAATTATATTACGTCAATCCACGCATCTTGACACGTTGAGCGTGTTACCGTGGAGATGTAGTGCGTGTGGAGGCTTCACGCTATTCTCCGCGACATCCACGCACAACTCACCACACGCCCCACCGAGAGCCACATTATAGTGACCACGAGGAGGTTACCCCATGTGACTCTACCCTCCCTAGCAACCGGGCCAATTTGGTTGCTAAGGAGACCTGACTCCGGGTCTGTCAGCATACCCTGGATTCAACCTCACAACACAAGTGGTGATAGTCAGCGTCAATACTCGCCGAGATACCCAGACCCCCGCTATAGATTTTGATATAGATTATGATATTATTATAGATTTCATAGATTATCAATCTAAAAATCGAATGGATTACCTACTGCGACCGAATCACATCAGTGCTGATTTAGGGTCATATAACACCATTGCGAGACTTATATTACTTATATACAACAGTTCAATGAACAAGTACATTTTTTAGGAAAAACCGAGTACGGTCACAAAAAACACATTTGTGCATGGAACTACTTTCTTACGCCATCATGGAGTGCTGTTGAATATAAACACTGACTGACGCTGACTCACTTCACATCACCAACTGGCTCACATTACACACAAATGGTCTTTTGCCGCCACCTGCTGGCTAACATATGTAATGTCACAAAATTAAACGTAAAGACACAGATAGCTCTTAACACATCTGCACTGCTCTTATACTGTAGTTTAGAACGGCACAAACACAAGCGGAGTGACACACACAGTGAAGCGTCCGAGTGACCATTAGTGCTCATGGAACATCTCTCGTCCAATCAGATTCCAGGACCGGAACTAACTATTGTGTGTGTATATATTATATAATAATAATATATATATTGATACGGTATATATATTTGCATTGATTATGATCTATCATGACAGATTATATCTTTTCATTGATAACATACATTATAATGATGAGTTCTCATAATGTTCTCATAATGACAGTATTTCATATGTTAGATTATATAGATTATGACTGATAATAGTGTACAGCAGTGATATTTCACTATAGTTCTCATACCAGCAGATTAAACGCCAGCTTGACTTTCTGCAGACAGATTATAAACTCCTCATCTGTTGGCAGTCCCTTCACCGCTTCAGCAGACGCAGACAAAACAACAAAAACAACATTTATAAGCATGTATAATCCGGCAACCATCTCATCTCTTCTAACTGAACAGATCCTGTCTCTCACCTTTCTGCTTTTTCTGCCTTTTCTTCTTTTTCTTCTTGTCCATTTTTGGAGCCACAGCTGCTACTCTTTCCACAAACGCTTCGATGTCATTAATCAGATGATTCAGAATGTCCTAAACGGAGACAAACCCATAAAAAAACTCTATATGTGCAAATGTAAGCATTATTCTGACTGAAGAGAATACTCACGATGTTCCTGTCTCTCTCAGTGTATGGCCTCTGAGGGGGCGGGGTCTGTCTGGGGGCCCTGTCTTCTACTTTAGGAGGCGGAGTGAAAGGCTTTACCCTCAAATAGGCGGAGTCATTTCTGGAGAGGGGCGGAGTTGGAACAGGGCTCTCATCTGAACAGGACACAAGCAAGCTTTATTTTAATCCCAATTCACATACTATGACCAAGAGCGAAATATTCGACCACCGTTTACACACGGTCTTGATGTTCTCTCACCATAATCTGGAGCGCTCCATTGTTCTGGAGGTGGGGAGGCATTCCTAGAGTTTCTTTGCATGAAGGTTCCCGGAGCTTTGCTGCAGAATCAAACATCAGACTTTGCATGTAATCACAACATTTACTGATTATTTATAACGAGATAAACTCAATGATCTGAGAGGATTCATGATGGAAAATATTCATCAGCCAACCTGATATTACTCTGTTTGCGATCATCCTTTTTGGTTCGCAGTAGGCGTTCCAGGTCTTTTTTCAAGTAATCTGACTGAACGACAAATGCAAAGCATCGTTTAGCATCAGAACAGCGGAGAAACCCAATCGGTCGGGTCGTGAACTCACCCTGAGAGATTCGCTCTGGAAGAGGAAGACGTTGGTTACGCGGCTGCCTCGTTCTTGGACAGATACGGTCAACAGCGAGTGGTAAATGCCGTCGTCCAGAATGGCCTTCAGCTCTACAACACTGCTCAACGGCCATGACTCCAACACATCCTGAAAAAGATTGAAACACAAACGCTCAGAAAACCTTTGGTTTATTGTTCAGTGTGAAAACAGATTTATTTACTAGTAAGTGTAAGACCAGGGGAAGGTGGTTCAGATGCAGGTAATTTTATCTTCACCTTGGTTTCGATGTCTGTGAGAAGTAGCGTTCCATCTTGCGCCTCCAGAATCACATCTTGACCCCACAGGCGACCCGTAGTGTCCAGAAACTTCAGTCTCTCCACACAGTCCTCAACATTACACACCTGCTCCCCGTCTAACTCACAGGTGAACAGATGCTGCAGGTGAAAACACATTGACAGTACATCGGTTATAGACTGATTTCATTCACGAATCAGTGGAGATGTATTGAGTTACGGTAGTGTTACTGTACCTCCACTCTGTACTGACACTGCTGCATGTGTCTGTTAATCAATTCGGCATATTCCTTTCTCTGAACTGAAGAGAACAGACACAATATACACAATAATAATGACCAACACGCATCATTAATAAACACACATTCAGCAAGGTTGTCTTTGTCAGCTTTACAGGCTTCAGTGAGTCCAAGGGTTCTGATGAGGACTAAAGATCCAGCAGATCTAGATAAATATCAACTTCTGCTTGCAACTTTTTCAGATAACGTTAAAGCTGCAAAGTTGTATGCAACTCTTCTGTCTCCATGTTCTCTCCTCTGACTGACACTGAGGTCTCCTCCTCTCCAAGCACCCCACCACCTGTCCCCTTGACCCCATTCCTTCTCACCTTCTCCAGGCCATCTCTCTGTCCATCCTACCTGCACTAATACACATAATTAACACATCTCTTCTTGAAGGCACTTTTCCCACTACATTTAAGCAGGCTCAAGTAACCCTACTGCTGAAAAAACCTGCACTTAACTCCACACCGATAGAAAACTACAGACCAGTCTCTCTCATGCCATTCATGGCAAAAATACTTGAAAGTGCAGTTTTCAATCAGATCTCTGCGTATCTCTCACAGAACAAGTTGCTGGATGACAATCAGTCAGGCTTCAGAAGTGGTCACTCCACTGAGACTGCCCTGCTCTGTCACGGAGTCTCTGAGAAAGGCGAAAACTGAATTGAGGTCATCCGTTCTGACTCTGCTGGACCTTTCTGCAGCCTTTGACACAGTCAAATGAGGTCTAATGTGGTCTCTATATGAGCTGCTATAGTCCCTAGGGGGTGTCTAGGGATTCTGTAGAGGTCTAATATGGTCTGATGTGGTTTGATGTTGTCTCTAAGTGGTCTGATGAGGTTTTGTGTGGGTCGATGTGTTCTCTAGGGAGTCTAATGAGGTCTAATGTGCTCTCTAGTGGTTCTGGTGAGGTCTAATGTTGTTTGATGGGGTCTGATGTGTAGGGTATCTATCTACCTATCTATCCCATTTTAAACCTTTTTTAAACTTCAGACAAGCTGTTATTGAAACATACTTTAACTATCCAGTTAATATATAATTCTAGTGGTAGATTTGTATGTTTCCAACCGTACCAAACCACTCCTCTAAAGTTACCATGTGACAAGACAGTAATCAGGAATCTGTGTATAAAGACCACACAGTTATATAAGGACCTGCATCAGATCAGTTAACAGACAGTATGATGATCTGAGCAGATGAGCAACTGGTTAATAATCGACAGCATTATCTGATGACTTCACGGACACTCCCATGACTGTGACATCACAGGACACATTCTGATCATCAATACTCACAGTATATTGATTTAGCACTGGGTCTGGATAAACTGGACAAGACTGATGAGGTTTCATCCACAGCTGTGCCACTGCGGGATATAAACGCACGTTTGAGTAATCTGATGTTTAATCACAAGCATGCATCTCAGATTAAACTCTTACTTTGACTGGAGTGAATCAGCGTAACCGCTGGACCAATCGAAAGGACTGGAACTCCGAAACATTTTCATTGGCATCCGCACCTACTGCACACAAACATACATGTCACATGTGCTGTGTTACTATGGTTACGGTGATGTATCAGATAGCAACACTGTGGTACTTTGATACATATACTATCCAACAACAATGGTACTATTGTTTTTAAAGCACTGTGACGTCACCATGTTTCTTCTAAGGTACATTTGAATGCACTTATCCAGTATATTACGCTGACATGACAATGACTTTATCATAGTCTCATGCTGTATTTTGTTTTAGAAATAGTGACATCAGCATCATATGAATATAATGTTAAAGTTCATAAATGAAGCCCGACCCACCCGCGCAGTATTCGTTGAACTCTCTGTGCGTTATGTGTGTGCGCAGGTTTATGGGGTCATAAAACAATAATCAGTAATGAAGTGTAAGGAGCGCCTGTCACCGCGATGGATATTAAACAATCAGCTAGTCAATGTGGACACCTGACATAAGACTGGACAACACCCAATAACACATTTATATCAAATATAACTGTTACATATCAAAACACCCTTCACATGAATCTCAGCTCACAACATGAGATCTCACGACTTTTGACTGATGAATTACAGTATTTTTATAGAAATAACTCTGTTTATTTAGAGCTGAACTTACTTGACCATTGACATGAATTATATAAGTTTTCATGACTTTCACGTGACTAAGATTTGATTATTTTCTGTGACTTTTACTAGATTAAATCACAATTTTAAAACGCTCTGATATCTAGTAATGAAAAACACTTTGATTTGCGAGATCTTGCGTTTCTTACCTGTGTTCAGATGTTCATGACACTGCCAGAGGAACAGAGAGTCTCCCCGTCACACACACACACAGCGGGACAAAGTCCAGACTGAGACGCTGATGAGTCTTAAAGGAGCTCAGGTGTGACTGAACTGATATCAGAGGGGTGGAGACGAGCAGGTGACAAAACACTGACCACACACACACAGTTTTACAATATTAGTGAGGATATCTAATACATGTAACATTTTATAAAGAGGTAATGATGTTTTACACAACTTAACCTCTTACAAATGTATCATCAGTAGATTTAAAGCAAGAGTGTTTTCATCATGTTTCACTGTATCAGTCAAGACATTTCACAACTTAATCATGCAAGTCAAAGTTTGCACACACACACACACTCACTTACTCTCACACACACACTAACACGCACACACACACTCACTAACACACAAACACTCACTAACACACACACTCACATACACTTACACACTAACACACACACTCACACACACACACACTCACTCACATACACACACACACACACACACACACACACTCACATTCAATCTCACACACATACACACATTCAATCTCACACACATACACATACACACACACACACACACACACACACACTCACTCACATACTCACACACACACACTCAGACTCACATTCAATCTCACACACACACACACACATACACACATACACACACACACACACACACACTCACGCACACACACACACACATACATACACACATACACACACACACACACACACACTCACACACACACAGCTGTATAAAAGTCTCTGGGACTCCAAAGAACTGCAGTGAGAGTCATTATCTCCAAATGGAGAACACTCGACACAGTAGTGAACCGTCCCAGAAGTGGCCGACCATCCAAAATTCCTCCAAGAGCACAGCAACGACGATGTATCCAGGAAGTCGTCCAAGGAACTGCAGGCATCGCTCGCATCAATAAAGGTCACCGTTCATGACCCCACTATCAGAAAGACACGGGGCACGGAAGAGTGGCAAGGAGAACGCCACTGCCAACCCAGAGGAACATTAAGGCTCGTCTGAATTGATCCTCAAACTTCTGGGAGAATGTTCCGTGGACTGATGAGTCGAAAGTGGAACTGTTTGGAAGACAGGAGTCCCGTTACATCTGCTGTCAATCAAACACTTAATCCCACAAAAGAACATCATACCTACAGTCCAGCACGGTGGTGGTGGTGTGATGGTGTCGGGACGCTTTGCTGCTTCAGGGCGACTTGGAATAATTGAGGGAAACATGAATTCTGCTCTGTACCTGAAAATCCTAAAGGAGGACGTCCCATCATCAGTCCGTGAGTTGAAGCCCAAGCACAACTCACACAGGAGCAAGTGCACCTCTGAATGACTCAGAAGCTAAATGAATGTTCTGGAGTGTCCTAGACGAAGCCCTTGAACCCGATTGAGATGCTGTGGCAGGACCTTAAAGACCAGTTCATTCTGGAAACTCTCCGTGTGTCTGAACCGAAGCGGTTCTGTGAGGAGGAGCGGGGCAGTGTTGTGAAAGTCTGATCTCAGATATCAGACGCGTTTGATGCAGTTGCTGCTGCTAAAGGCGGCACAATATGGAGTCAGAACAATGCCACATATATTTGCAAACAATATAAAGTATCACAAAAGTAAAATAAAGTATCGAGGAAATAAAAGAAAGTTTTGCAAACAAAAATAAAGAATTGCAAAATAGAATTTAAATATAGCAAAAACCAAGATATAATTTATTGCAGCATTGATTTTGCCACACATATTTTTCTTTGCAATGCCGACTAATTATTTTGCAACGCTCCTTTTAATTTGCATTTCCATCAGGTGTGAGCTCGTGACACCGTTTTGCCTTTGCGCTTCACTTTTCTGCGCGTTTCAGTATATGGCACTGTTTTGACGTGGGGGTGGAGTCAGGGGATTGGGGCGTGTACAACGGGCTCAGGGACGCCTCCCTGGAAGTTACGTCATTAGCTTGAGACACGGATCAAATCATCATGGCTGAGCAGAGGCATCACGGTGGATCTCAGGTGTGTAAAGTTGATTATTTCCTTTTATTTAATTAGCATTAAATGTGTATTAACAGCGTTTGCTTCAGATAAAGATGTTAGAGATCAGTTAAAGCGGTGGATTTATTAGCCGTACCCGCTAACGTTAGCTAGCAGCTGACTGGAACATGTATACAGTAACAGTAATATTCAAATCCAGACTCAAAACACATCTCTTTAGCTGTGCATTTACTGAATGAGCACTGTGCCACTGTGTGTCCGACTGTTTGTACTGTGATTTATTAGATTTTTATTTTATTTTATTTTTTTTATTCTAAACTGTTTTAATTATTCTTATTTTATTATTCTTGTTTTTTTTTTTTTTTTTCTTTTTAATTTCTACTATGTAAAGCACTTTGAATTACCATTGTGTATGAAATGTGCTATATAAATAAACTTGCCTTGCCTTGCCTAATAGTCACTCTAATCAATAATCCTTTGAAAATGTGAGCAAACATATAAATGAAGCTTTTCATGAGTGTTTGAATGTGAGGAAATTATCCAAGTGCTACAGGATTTACAATTGAAAGTTTATTACAAGGTACATATGAATGCCAATGAGAGATCCTTGGCAGAAAAGTACAATTAATTATATGTAATATGTAAATGCAATGTTACTTAATATAGTAAACTTTGGTTATAAATTATTTACATAATAATAAACACCAGCACGTCACAAACACTAAATAAACCCGTTTTCGTCAATAAGACTCGCTATCTTGTGCACTCAACAGGAGTCAGTCAGAAAGCAAGTTTACATATACAAAACGCAAAATAAGGTTTGTATGATATTTTGACAAGATATTATGGAAATGACAGCTTAGTTTGTTATATTACTTAATTTATAGCTGCAATAAAAATGACTTGTTGACAGCGTATTTGTTGTTTGACACCAGAGGATCCTCTCACGATTGTCAATTATCTGTTAACACTAATAACTCCTTACAAATATGCACATTATCCAAAGCTGCTAGCTAACGTTAGCGAGTATGGCTAATAAATCCACCGCTTTAACTGATCTCTAACATCTTTATCTGAAGCAAACGCTGTTAATACACATTTAATGCTAATTAAATAAAAGGAAATAATCAACTTTACACACCTGAGATCCACCGCGATGCCTCTGCTCAGCCATGATGATTGATCTGTGTCTCAAGCTAATGACGTAACTTCCAGGGAGGCATCCGTGAGCCCGTTGTACACGCCCCAATCCCCTGACTCCACCCCCACGTCAAAACAGTGCCATATACTGAAACGCGCAAAAAAGTGAAGCGCAAAGGCAAAACAGTATCACGAGCTCACACTTGATGGAAATGCAAATTAAAAGGAGCGTTGCAAAATAATTAGTCGGCATTGCAAAGAAAAATATGTGTGGCAAAATCAATGCTGCAATTAATTATATCTTGGTTTTTGCTATATTTAATTTCTATTTTGCAATTCTTTATTTTTGTTTGCAAAACGTTCTTTTTCCTCGATACTTTATTTTACTTTTGTGATACTTCATTTTTGTTTGAAAAAAAAAAAACATTTTTTTTTTTTGCTCAATACTTTTTTTCTTTTGCAAAACTTTATATTGTTTGCAAATATATATGGCATTGAATTGCTTCCATAGCACAACAGCTATTAAGTTTAAGGGGGCAGTTAGTTTTTCACACGGGTGATATAGGTGTTGAAATTTTTTTTTTTTGCAATAAAATTAAACAAATAAAATATATATATATGAAAAAACTGTGTTTTGTGTTCGCTCGGTGGTCTTTGTTTTATATTATTTCTCATTTTAAGATCTGAAACTATTTAGCATAAAAACATACACAAAAATAAAAGGGGGCAAATACTTTTCTGGGGGTTAAAATAAAATATGTCATGTGGTGTAACCTTCAGGAGACAGTAAAAATCTCATTAAAAGCTCAAATAAGAAAATAAATCAAATGTTGACATGAGAAGTGAAGAATAATATTGAATTAAAAACTTAAATTCTGTAACAATTAAGCAGTGAAACGACCACATTTATAATAAGAATAATATTTCAAAACACTTCAAAGTCACGTGGAGAACATTTTTAGACTCAAAATATGTTTTTTTTTCACCCCCCAAAAAACTGCTTAAAAATATTATACATGTGCAAATCTTTTCATTTTATTCACTAAATCCAAAAAAACAAAAAACACATTATTGCACAATCTACATGAATGTGTGTCTGAGACGACAGGTGCGGTTAAAAACTTCCCCAAAGTGCAGAAACCCACATTAAGCACGATTATATGTGTCACATTAACTGCAGTAAAACATACATGAATAATCAGAAGGTAAAAGCTCATCTAAAAACTAAAGCAAGATTATGTACAGCTGATAAAATCTGCATTGAGAAAGATGCTAAATATCTCTTTAAGTGTCGGCTGATGATTAACAGTCGTTTACACACTAAACTCACTCCAACAGTCGCCGGGACGTGAGCACAGATTATACTTCAGTATCCGCTAATGTTTCGCTACGGCTGGTTGATGCCGGCTCCGGGTGGGAGGGGCCAGTTCTCCTGCCCCTGATGCGTCTGTAGGAGTCGGTAAAGTTGTTTGAGGTGCGTTACGATGTTATCTTTGATGTCTGGAACGGAGATCTGCAGACGGACACTTCCGCTGTCAAACGAACGCGTGCAGTCGCCTGAAAACATCTCGCTGATCATACGCGCGACCACTGGAACGACCTGCAACACAAGCGCACAGAATTCATCAACACTAGGGGGCGCAACACAGGATTAACAAACATACCGTAACGCAACAATGTTTTAGGCTGCCATGTGCTTCGAGACGCACTTTGAAAGGACAGGTTTTCTGCTAATTATCCGATAGTAGGCTAGCTAAATATTGTTAGCTATAGCATTTTCACTTGTACACATCTAAAATTAGGTGCTTGCGACAGGTGTCATGCGTGTAAATCTCACCTGTACCATGATGAGCTTTCTGTCTCTGGGTCTCCCGTCGGGCCACTCCTCCCCAAAACACAGATGAATGTCAAACTGAGGCAGTTCAGACGATTGGCCGCGCTGATGAGCGATCACTCCTTCAACCACACACACACACACATTTGAATGTTTAATTATTTTAGATTCAAATCAGAGTTTGTTTACAATTAATTTCGTCTTAACTTTCAATTTTTCCAATTTATTTAGTTTTTATTAATTTTTACCCAATGGCCCCCCTCCCCCCACCCTGCAATATATCGGTTTGGAACAGCATGAGGGTGAGTAAATAATGACAGAACTTTCATATTTCGGTGATTTAAAATAACCCAGAATATTTTGACACTCACCGCTCAGGAACGACTCCAGACAGAAGAGTTTGACCTTGCGTTGGCGCTCGATGAGGTTTGGCATGTTTGGATTGGGGGCGCAGGGACCGGACCAGTAAACTTTACACTGGCACAGTCGTATGGCGTAGATGTCGTGCCCGTTCACCTCTAGAATCAACCCGCGGTCCATCACGTCCAGCAAACGGCTCGTGAACAGACGCTGTTTTTCGTTGTTGATGTGTTCGGTGGAGGGGAATCGCACCTGCTCCAGACTGATGGGACCGAACAACTCCTCCTGATTCATCATCGGGCCCAGATCACCGTAAAACAGCCGGCAGCCCTGCGGGTTACTCACGATGGCCGGAGGGCACACCTCTTTACCGCGGTAATAAAACTGCACCTCTAGATCCGTCACTGTTGAAAGAAACGGGATTTAATGAATATTTCGACTTTCGTTGTGTTAACCACAAAAACACTGAACTGTGTGTATTGGAATCTCTCGTGTCGTCAGTGTGTGTATGATGTCATACTGGGCAGAGAGCTGATCCACGTCTCTGGCGTTTCAAAGAAGGTGTTCATCAGCGTAATGGGCGTCTGCTGCTCCATGGGCGGAGCCTGCATATCTACGTCCTGCGGCTCTTTCTTAAGCCACGCCTCCACGGGAGGCGGCGGGCAACTGGGCGGCTGCATCGGCGAGACGGAACCAGGAGGAGTCCAAACTGGAGCCAGCGGAGAACTCAAACCTACAGATATTAAAGAACGATTCCAGATTGAACAAGCTGGAATTGTGCATTTGCCTGTTAGCATTGCGATCATCCCCAAATTCCTGTTTGAATAGGAAATACTTCAAAACCGGAAAGTCAGTTGTACTCGTCAAACCATTTCATGGGGCCTTTAAGCTTTATAGATAGAAGACTAATTTCAACATTAAAACCATTAAAACCATAAAAACTGCTGAAAAACGTAATGCTGGCCATGATAGAAAGGGGTCAGAACACACGGTGCATCATCGCCGTGTATGGAGCTGTGTACCCACAGACCGGTCAGAGTGCCCATGCTGACCCCTGTCCACTGCCGAAAGCACCGACAATGGGCACGTGAGCATCAGAGCTGGACCATGGCGCAATGGAAGGAGGTGGCAGCAGGATGCACCATGGGAAGAGGGCAGGCCAGCAGCGGTGGTGTGATGCTCTGGGCAATGTTCTGCTGGGACACCTTGTGTCCTGGCATTCATTTGGATGTTACTTTGACACGTGCCACCTACCTAAACATAGTTGCAGACCAGGTACACCCCTTCATGGCAACGGTATTCCCTGACGGCCTCTTTCAGCAGGATAATGCGCCCTGCCACACTGCCAAAATTGTTCAGGAATGGTTTGAGGAACATGGCAGAGTTCAAGGTGTTGACTTGGCCTCCAAATTCCCCAGATCTCAATCCGATTGAGCATCTATGGGATGTGCTGGATCAACAAGTCCGATCCATGGAGGCCCCACCTCGCAACTTACAAAATACAAGCTTCATATTTCTGCTTTTAAAACCCTCCGGAACACTTGCCCCATGACTTACATTATAGGTGTATTACGGTACATTTTTTGCATAAAAATGTTTATTAGTAAAAATAGTCATCGGTGTTAATCAACATTATACCACAAATGCAGTCAACAATAATTATATATAACAATGTATAAAAACTTGAACAAAAACAAAAGCTTTACATTTCTTCTTTTTAACCTACACTTTTTAGCCCCACTGACTGCCATTATAAGTGTATTACTGTAAATGCAATTTTTGCTGTTTTTGTTTTAACTGAGGGACGAGCTGATGTAGTTATCAGTGGTAAACAGGCATATCATAAACTATTGAAATATAACTGATTGATCGGCACGTTATTTCATCGATATATTATTTGCAGCATGGATAAACTGTATTAACATTAGCCGACAGCTACATTTGTGTGCTTTACAGATCACTCAGTTGGGCTTCTGTTTAATTCTGTCTGGCGTAATAGTGTTGGGAGGCCACAAGGGGGCGATATAACATTTACTAAAACCGCTCTCAGACAGGAAGCAGTCTAAACTAAGTTGTGGATCTACTCACCATCATACATACAAATGTTACAAACATGTTTTGCACTTCAAAAATGAACAAAGTGACATTTACAAGTTTGCAGGTTAGTGTATGAAACTGGTGCGCGAACTGAACTATTAGAAGTGTTTGGGGTTTTTTTCTCCCTAATCTAGAACGCCCAATTGCCAATTTCGCTCCAAGTCCTCGTGGTGGCGTAGTGACTCGCCTCAATCCGGGTGGCGGACGACAAATCTCAGTTGCCTCTGCGTCTGAGACCGTCAATCCGTGCATCTTATCACGTGACTTGTTGAGCGTGTTACCGTGGAGACGTAGCGCATGTGGAGGCTTCACGCTATTCTCCGCAGCATCCACGCACAACTCGCCACACGCCCCACCGAGAGCGAGAACCACATTATAGTGACCACGAGGAGGTTACCCCATGTGACTCTACCCTCCCTAGCAACCGGGACAATTTGGTTGCTAAGGAGACCTGACTATTAGAAATGGTTTTTACATTACTCTGCATTTAGCTTTGAAGCCATCCGACCACGAAAAGACCTACTTGTAACTGAAAATACATTGTGTGGGCCATATGAAAGATATAGATACACAATATATCATCCAGTGATGCTAGAGTAAACCATTTCTGTCCTTTGATAATGATTGAGGTCGAGTTTAATGGAAAACTACGTGAGTAGAGCTCTGTGGCACTGTAGAGTTTTGAGCAGCCTCTGGAGTCGTAGCACCGGTGTGTGCGCCTTTGCAGAAACTAATTATAATTGATACATTACCGTGGGGTGGGTATGGAGGAGGGGGCTCTGGGGTGTCGGGAACATCATCATCATCACCGTCAGTCTCATATGTCGGGACTGAACCTGAGAGAAAGAGCACAGTGACAAGATATCGGGAGTGTGTTTGTCATGGATTAGTTAGTGTATGTATGTGTGTGTGTGTGTGTGTGTGTGTGTGTGTGTGTGTTACCTGGGTTACTGAGCGTTTGAGGAATATCACACACATTGTAGATCTTCAGTGGATTCATGGGCACTTCTTTAGTTCCATCGTAAATGAGGTTAAACTCTCGACTCTTGTTGAGCGCGCAGCGCAGCTGAGCTTTCCATTTAGCTGGATCCGGTTCGTCAACACCTTCCTGATATTTACCGGTTTCCACAGCCCACGCCTGATAAACACACACACACAAATCTGTCTGAACTAGGGCTGGGCCAAATATTTAATTTTCATTATATGTTTGTAATAATTATAAATGAAGTAGTACAATGAATATCGTAATCAGAATGAGTTTATTGGCATGTTATAACCATGTGACTCTACCCTCCCTAGCAACCGGGCCAATTTGGTTGCTTAGGAGACCTGGCTGGAGTCACTCAGCACGCCCTGGATTCCAACTCAAGACTCAGATACATAGATATTGAGATCGATATCAAACATAGTCAATAAGGTCATTTTCTCGCCCAGCTTTAGTTTGAATCCTGCAGTGTTTTAGGTCTGCAGGATCCGCATCACTCACTTTAAAGATGGTGTTCTCCTCCTCCTGCTGCGGAGTGTGACGCGTCGCGTGTTTCCATGGAATCTGGAAGCGTTTGGCGTCACGGTCCAGCCACACGAGACCCGGAAACGTCCCGTTATCCACCTGAGCGACGAGCCACGGTTTGAGGCGGACACGGCGCGGGTGAGAAGACATGATGCCACTTCTGTAAAGGGGTAAAAACACACGTGACTTCATCAAAACAGCTCACAGGGGCTCGGGGGGCATACACCCCCTAGATTTGTCTTTATATGTGCAAGGCAGGGGTATGTATAATCATTGAATTAAATTATAATAATGCTAACTGTAATCAGTGCATTATTTGAAATGACAAATGCACAAAATAGAAGCGGTGGACTCCACTATGGCGGGGTCTTGGTATCTCAGCGAGTATTGGCACTAGCTATCACACCTGGAGTCACGAGTTTGAATCCAGGTCTCCTAAGCAACCAAATTGACCCGGTTGCTAGGGAGGGTAGAGTCACATGGGGTAACCTCCTCGTGGTGGTGATTAGTGGTTCTCTCAATGGGGCGTGTGGTGAGGTGTGTGTGGATCGTGGAGAGTAGCATGAGTCTCCACATGCTGTGAGTCTCCGCGGTGTCATGCACAACGAGTCACGTGATCAGATGCGCGGATTGACGGTCTCAGAAGCGGAGGCAACTGAGACTCGTCCTCCGACACCCGAGCTGCGTCCCAATTCGCCTACTTATACTACGAACTAAAAGTATGTACTCTTTTTTTGAAGAAAAAGTACATACTTTTGAGTGTGTAGCAAAAGAGTATGCACGTTCTGGGACATACTACGAAGACATCATGCAATGGAAGAGAACGTGGTTGCCTAGTTACGCACACAGCGACAGTTAAACAAACATTCTACATTCCATTCATTCTTATATGTCCAATATAATTAGTGGTGCGTCACAAAGGCAAGGCATCACTATTGTTATTGCACATGCGTATTTTCTTTACTATTCCCACCTTTTTTTCTTCATCTATTTTTCCACAATTTGTTTGCAATGTGTTCCGCGTTTCTCTTCCCTGTGAAAAGGGCGTCGTTGGCAATGCGCCAGTTAATGAGGCGCTCAGTGTCTTCATCGGACCCTACAAGATAAACACGGTACTTTTTTTGCACAACACAAATCCATTAATATTATGAGACAATAAAATATAACTTTAATTAGCGCTAAGCGTTTAAGTTCTTACACTTAAAAACTGAGGGCGCATCTCCGCTGCCGCATCCGGCCGCCATGTTTGCATCATCTCAAAGCTCCTCCCTCCCGCACGCAATGGGTTGTGGGCAATATTAGCCGTTAGAGTGTGCATCGATCATAGACTGTAAAAAAAGATGGACGACGCCCCTTCGCTCATTTCCATCGGAGAGAACTGAAGCCGCCAGTGTCCCGATATGGCGCTGACATCTTGGAACTTGAGTCTGCGCACTTGCGTTTTCGGGACCAATCATGCGCAGTAGTGAGCAGGAAGTAAAGCCGCGAAAACAAGGCCCCGCCCTCACTCTCGCAGAATCAATCGCAAGCACACGCCCCTGCCAGATCGGTTAGCACATTCTACTGCAGAACAACCCATTATGTCGGTGTGAAATAATTAATTATAGAAATTTAGATATGTAATTTAAAGCTCCAATCTCCTCAATCCTCCGAATATCCCGAAAAAAAGTCCGTTGGTGCTTCAGTGACTACTTCGCTCAGAGAACCTGTCAATCACAGCTGTCAATCATCGTTTTTACAGCACCGTTTTTATAGCATCAAATAACTAACTAAAAACAAACTTATTTTAAAAACAAACACTTGAAATTACATCAGCGTGATAAAAACTACAGTAAATGACAGAAACTGTCTTTGGAAAAAAGATATGTGAAGTGTAATTTAATTGTTTAGTTGGTCTCACGTCCCGTTGAATAACATGGGGAGGCGGGGTTTATGACCTATACTAGGACCGGCCTCTGGGGGGCGATCGAGACGTTTTGGCTTCACTTTTGAGGGCTTGTGCGGCACGCTTGGCATCGATCTGTACTTCGGATTCTGACCGGAAATAGTAGACCATCCGGGTATCTTTGGAACACTCATTTCAACATACTACGATTTGGGACGTACTAATTCTATTTTCGAATACTACTTAGGACGGATAGTATGCGAATTGGGACGCAGCACCGGATTCAGGCGAGTAACCGCGCCACCACGAGGAGCTACTAAGTAGTGGGAAATAGGCATGAAAATTTGGGGCGAAAAGGGTGTAAAATTAAAATACTAAATAAATAGTTGTACTCCGCTGTAAACACTGATTAAAAAGTCTCATAAAAATGTTTATTGTTATTATTATTTTACAGCTGTTCAATTCGTCAGATCTGAACGGATTCATTTATTTTAAACAATCTGATTAAAAACATATACATAACATAATAAAGCCAACACAGAGACTTTAAATGGCATTATTTAATGAAAACTAAGCGACATTTTGGGTCGAACATGCGAGTAAACAAACAGATAAATGAATAAAACGCTTAAAGTCGGCAAATAAGTTGCTTTGAGCGCACTGGACTGCTGGAATGCGCGTTAAAATACAACATAAATATTAAATATAACGATATATATATGATTGAATATTAATGAGTCTCACCTGCAGGTTTCAGGAAGCGCTCGCGCTTCTTACCTGGGTTAAAAAACACGAATCCTGAGGCCTTCAACAGCTGAATTATCCACAAATACGTTTAAAAGTCAGAGATATAATGTGTTTAAATTAAGGCTCCATCGTATGTTCAGCAAATACACCCGCGATGTATCGGTGTAAAGTGTGTTTCGTGTTTGTTTGAATCTCTGCATGAGTTTCGCCGTCTGTCGAAACTGTCGGTAGCGCGTGACGTCACGAGCCTCGGTGAGTCACACCTGTGTACGCGCGCGCGGGAATCCCCACACAGTCCTTGTTCTTAATAAATAAAGATCATTAAAATGACTATACTCCTCTTCCAAATGTGTTGCCTTTTTTAAGTTAGATATTATAAATACCCTTAAAAACTGTACTGTGACTGGTGGTGTGATGTACCTGTGCTATCAGGGTATAAAGGTGTACAATAAAACAAAATGTTGTACTTACAGGCATAATCATTTGTACAAACATGATGAGAACGTTGCAATTTCAAGAAATAACAATGAAACATGGCATTACCATGATATCATGTCCAAACAAACAAAAACATTGTATTCCTAGTTAGTTTTGTTTTGGGCTCATATATAAAGAGTTTTGTGTCTTTTACTTCACATAAATATGTTTTTAAAATGTGCATTTTCTTCTGGAAAAAACAGACCAAAAATATTGATGACTCATCTAGTCTGCAGGGGCGTGTCCACATTGTTGTCCAATAAAATGCCTTCTGGATTGAGAATGTCCCTCCCCCTCATAGTAAATATGAAACGCATTAAAACTGCAATATTTGATCCCAGTGCCATTAAAGCATACAATCTTGAATTATATGATATTATACTTTCATTCTGGAGCCCTGAATACAACATTTACATTTTTAACCTTTTCCATTTCCCACCAGATGGCGCCATTACCTCATGTTTATCCTGTGGAGCAAAATACAAGTTTGTTTACTGTATTCTAGAGACCTGCAAGACAACTGAATACATGATGCAGATCAAAGTGTGTGTGTGAGTGAGTGAGTGAGTGTGTTTGTGTGTCTTTTGTTTTTAAATGGACTTTTTTGCAATTTAATTATGAGGTCGAATACTTCACTTTGGTGGCTTTTTAAGCATCATTTGCGCTGGATTAGTTTGTCTGATGGTATCTGAACGAGACGTTTTTTAATGCACTGATAATATTTACTACAATGTTGTCAAATTACTTACCAAGTATAAGAACCGTGTTTGGCATCTTTTTGAACATATGTTCAATATTCTGCGATGTAATGGCGCTGCTGTCCGCTTTCTCTTCCGTCTCTCCGGCTCTTTTCGCGCCATTCTCACTATCCAGCCGGATGTCGTTGGCCTGACTGATTTAGCGCGGGAAAGTTTTACGTTCGGTTTGGCGGATGTAAAGGACCGTCTGAAAACTCTGTAATACTATAATACAGTAATCAATTTTAGAGGATGGAAGGACTTACTACTTAATCACTAAAATTAAAAAATGAATTTTAGTAATTGTTTTTTAAAATAATTGATTACTGTATTATATAATTGATCATACTGTAATAATATCACCTGTGTCTGTCTGTCCTCTGGGAAGTTATAAGAACATTCTGAATGTGAAAATATATTTACAGTGTTTTCATGTATAACTTGCTCGTGAATTGAATGAATGAGTGCTACAGTCCTTCTGTGTTTTAGTGTAGTAAGTGGAGTTTTCAGACGGTCCCTTACATCTGCCAAACCGGATGTCCAACGAATGTCGAAAGTCAAACTAACTTTCCCGCGCTCACAGATTTCACCCCCACCCCCATATAAAACAACACAACTCTGAAGGTTTCTTGTTTTATTTTGAAAAGGGAAGTGTAAAATTACAGTAACATTACAAAACTACCCTGCTGAACATAATTTAATTTAATATCATGAGGAATATATAATTAAACAGTTTTTATATAAATAACAGGTCGTTCCACAAATATACATCACAGAGCTGAACAGCTCTGATTGTTTTACAGGTGCCACTGAATAGATGACCACAGTGATAACATGTTTAAGTGCACTTAAATACCGTGTTTGCTCTAGTCCGTTACTGTATTAATACTTAAAGTGTATGAGAATAATCAGCTGAGATGAACACATGAACACATGAGGTGAACACATGAGGTGATTGAAGGTAAAAACGCTTCAATCGAGGATAAATCATAAGTCTTAGTTCAGTTGTCCTGATCATCACTGTGTTTCAGAGCTGATCTCGTTGTAGATTTTATTGACGACATGAGACAGATCCAAACTCTGAGTCAGCATCTCCAACAGCATGTCGTCTCCCTGAATACCGTCCATAAACTCGTCCAGAGACAGCTGACCTAAACACACACATATGTTACTCTCATGCGATTAGCCACATCTCTTTATTACACTGATATATAACCTTACCGTCTCCATTCAGATCGATCTTGTCAAACACCATGTTGGTAAAATCTTCCGCGGACATCTCCTGCTGGATTCCACTAATGGCACGAATCGCCTGAAAGTGGAGAAACAATGGCAGAATGTTTGATGTTTTCTGTGCACAAGCGTTATATAACACGTCAACTGCACACAATCCTCTTACAAAGACTCAAAGATTAAGATGATTTTCAGTAACATGCTCAACACACTCTGGACAGATGGAGAGTGTTAGTGGTATAATCTGTGTGATGATGAACACCAGCAGGTGTCTCTACACGACACAATCAACAGCAGAAATTCACCTGTTAGTGTTAGCGCAATATTTACATATACTCTGTATTAAATCATGCAATGTGCAATGCATGATGGGAAATATTTTCATGAATGAACATTAATCAGAATTAATCAAAGCTGTGAAAGATTGTTCATTGTTAATGCGTGACACATATAAAACTTTATATAAGGGTGCGTTTGTTGTTCCTGACCTTGAATATTAGCAGCAGTTCTTCTCGGTCGATACATCCGCTGCCATCCACGTCGTACAGTTTGAAGTACCAGCGCAGTTTCTGTTGAACACCCCCTTTCAACACCAGACTGAGAGCAGCGACATACTCCATGAAATCAATAAACCCGTCCTGACAACACAAACACACATATATATACACAAGAATACTGGAAACCAGTTATTGTTGTATTGATAGAAGTTGCTTCAATCACTTGCATGTGCTCAGCATCGTTCTTGCACGTATGCTTTTTTTATAAATGTGTTTGTTTATTTATAAATGTGTTTAAGTATAAAACTGAATGTAAACACGTTATGCAGTGTAAAAGCTGATTCACACAGATTGAGTTCACTGCCACAGAAATAGAGCAGGTGAGATTAGACAGATTATAGTTTAGTGTGTTTAAATATCATAAGAGGGAAATCCACCCATGGCCCGCCCCCACACTCACAGTGCACCGCCCCCTCTGTTACAACACCCCAATTCTACTCACAACGTCCCACCCCCTTCAGCCATAATGACTCTGATTCGCCAGTACTGGTCATCACTACACCCATGTGCAATCACAGAGCTGTTTGTAGTGCATTATTGCATTCATTCAATACGGGTTATTCTGTCAGATCAGCCACATTTTAGAAACGGACTCAGATGAAATCTTAGATTGTTGTTAATACTTTTCCTAAAGAAGTATGAACATAAATCATGAGGAAAGCCAAAATGGATCGATATTTACAGAGAAATCCATTATTTTGTAGAAGGGGGTCAAAATGACAATTTTCGCCTATGATTTTAAACCAAAACTACAGGTCATAAAAGAAACCTTAGAAAGGTGTCAGCCTCCTGATTGTATTTTTAGCCAGAGATCAGAAGATCTTTTACTAATATCAGCTGACTTCAGCACCTCTTGTTGCACTATATGCCAACGGTGTGAGTCCAAATATGGGGGGAAACACTTTTTGTCTGTTGTTTTTCCAAAGTTGGCATGTCTATAACTCTAGAAGTCTTAAAGATATCTTAATATGCTTTTATATTCTGCTTCAGAATAAACTTTCCTTTTTGCATCTTCATTCTGAAGTCCCTATATGGTTAAACCCCAGAGATACGGGGCTCTCAATGTGGCTCCATCCAGAAATTGTTCAATTTCACTAATTTTCAGTGGTCGAAAACCATGATTTCGGAGCAAAACTACAGGTCAAAAAATCCCCTAGAAAGGTGTCAGCATCCTGATTTTATTTTTATAACTGATTTTTTTATAAACCCATCCGGTAACCAGATTAAGTGCTCTGATGGGTCTTAGATAAGATCTCTGACCTGTGCAGTGCTGCAGTTTATCTGAGTTACCGTATTAAAACAGATCTCATTACTCAATCCTCTGAACTCAAAGAGGAAGTGAGGTGACGGGGAACTCATCACTGACACCAATTGAACCGTCATGTCACAAGATTTCACATCTGCGAGTCAAGGGCCCTTATGATCTCTTTCTGATTCTTAATACCTTAAAAAACATTGAAGAAAAACTGAAACATTGAACAATGAAAACGTATCAACCACACTCTCATACATATTTTCTCTGGGATGATTATAAGCAAAAATGAGATTGAATTGCACACTTTAAATGTGCTTTCAAATTTAGAGTCTCAATGACCCCATAGAAGCAAGAGAACTAAATAATTATAATTATACCTGTATAGGTAATTATAGGGTCATTCTCCAGCCTTTACAGAAAGTGTTCACTTTAAATGTTTAGGCATAATGTATTCGCATACTTAAATAAGACATTCTTTGAAGAATTACACATATTTTAGCCATGAATTAGGCAATATTTGTTTTTAATCAATAAAAGTAATCCAGGGTGTGCTGAATGACTCCAGTCAGGTCTCCTAAGCAAAAAATTGGCCCGGTTGATAGGGAGGGTAGAGTCACATGGGGTAACCTCCTCGTGATCGCTTTATTGTGGTGTTACCATCACTGGTGTTACCGTCGCTGGTGTTACCGTCGCTGGTGTTACCATCAGAGTCACATGGGGCAACCTCCTCGTGATCGCTTTATTGTGGTGTTACCATCACTGGTGTTACCGTCGCTGGTGTTACCATCAGAGTCACATGGGGCAACCTCCTCGTGATCGCTTTATTGTGGTGTTACCGTCGCTGGTGTTACCGTCGCTGGTGTTACCATCAGAGTCACATGGGGTAACCTCCTCGTGATCGCTTTATTGTGGTGTTACCGTCGCTGGTGTTACCGTCGCTGGTGTTACCATCAGAGTCACATGGGGCAACCTCCTCGTGATCGCTTTATTGTGGTGTTACCATCACTGGTGTTACCGTCGCTGGTGTTAACATCAGAGTCACATGGGGCAACCTCCTCGTGATCGCTTTATTGTGGTGTTACCATCGCTGGTGTTACCGTCGCTGGTGTTACCATCAGAGTCACATGGGGCAACCTCCTCGTGATCGCTTTATTGTGGTGTTACCATCGCTGGTGTTACCGTCGCTGGTGTTACCATCAGAGTCACATGGGGCAACCTCCTCGTGATCGCTTTATTGTGGTGTTACCATCACTGGTGTTACCGTCGCTGGTGCTACCGTCGCTGGTGTTACCATCAGAGTCACATGGGGCAACCTCCTCGTGATCGCTTTATTGTGGTGTTACCGTCGCTGGTGTTACCATCAGAGTCACATGGGGCAACCTCCTCGTGATCGCTTTATTGTGGTGTTACCGTCGCTGGTGTTACCGTCGCTGGTGTTACCGTCGCTGGTGCTACCGTCGCTGGTGTTACCATCAGAGTCACATGGGGTAACCTCCTCGTGATCACTTTATTGTGGTGTTACCATCGTTGGTGTTACCGTCACTGGTGCTTCCGTCGCTGGTGTTACCATCAGAGTCACATGGGGTAACCTCCTCGTGATCACTTTATTGTGGTGTTACCATCACTGGTGTTACCGTCACTGGTGCTTCCGTCGCTGGTGTTACAGTCGCTGGTGTTACCGTCGTTGGTGTTACCGTCGCTGGTGTTACCGTCGTTGGTGTTACCGTCGTTGGTGTTACCGTCGCTGGTGTTACCGTCGTTGGTGTTACCGTCACTGGTGTTACCGTCGTTGGTGTTACCGTCACTGGTGTTACCGTTGTAGGTGTTACCGTCGCTGGTGTTACCGTCGTTGGTCTTACCGTCACTGGTGTTACTGTCGCTGGTGCTACCGTCGCTGGTGTTACTGTCGTTGGTCTTACCGTCACTGGTGTTATTGTCGCTGGTGCTACCGTCGCTGGTGTTACTGTCGTTGGTCTTACCGTCACTGGTGTTACTGTCGCTGGTGTTACTGTCGTTGGTCTTACCGTCACTGGTGTTACTGTTGCTAGCTCCTCAGTGATAACCAGTAACACCACTGACGACACTGAGTGAACAAGCTTTAATAAAAGCTGCTCATTAAGTTATAGTGCTTGTAATAGCACTTATTAACACACATTTCATGTTTATAACTTGCATTTGTCATTGTGTTTTTTAGTCAGCTACTGTATCTGGCCAAACATGGTATAGAGGGGCTGAGGTTATTGGTACAGTGACAAATACATGATTTTCTTCATTACAGATAAGGTGGATAATGTGGAAAGAAAATATATTTTTGGTTTTTATTAATAGCAGAGGACAGTCGTACATTTCCCCCTCTTAGTCCAGCAACACAGTAGTAGCAAACAATGACATTTTTCAACTTTAGTGGTTTTCTAAAGCAGATTTTTTACACTCAAACCAGAGCTTAAAAACTCTATTCTGCTATTTCTAATATCATCTCAGTAATTAATATTGATATCAATCTTTTGAGCTTCATTGTGTCACTGGTGTTGCCAGTGTTCTGTTTTTTGTCATATTTGCCCAATAACTGATTTTAAATGAATTGACTGTTACTTCATTTAAGACTAGAGATATTAAGGATTGTATCATTCTATTTTTATGACTGTCCTTCAAATATTTGTATTATTGTGGCAAAGATATGATGGTGCAATTAAACCACTCTTACAGACCTGAGTAACATCTAAATCTCTTTAAAAGCTTATTTATGTATTTATTTATTTATGTATTTATTTGCATTATAACAATCCTTCTGTGCCTGTAACTGCACGTGTGAAATAGATTAAGAAATAACATTTCTATAATGTTTTTATATTCCCCAAAACTATAAAGTAACCCCAGTGACATCAGGTTAATTATGCTAATTGCACAAGGTAAATAATAGCATAATAAGAGTTTGTCTTACGTCGTTTATGTCGAATGTGGAGAACATGGTCTTGACGTACGCGTTTGATGAGTCCGACAGATTCTTCAAACCGAAAAACTTCTTGAACTCGTAGAAGGTGAGCTGACCGGACGGACACTCCGTCATGAACTTTCGGTACCACTGATGGGACTCGCACGCGCTCAGCTCCTCTACAGTCATACCGGACGCGTTCCCCATCACCACACGTATACCGGAGAACCGAGACTGTGAGAGAGGGGAAAGACACCGCTCACCGGTCCCGACACAAGCACTGACATGTAAGCTGAACGTGCGGGACGCGACACACCGTTCGAGCCCACTGACAAATCCGCACGCGGGATCACCGTCAAGCTCCGGTCTGTTATTAGCGCTTCGGGAATTACCGCGAATTACCTGCGCCTGCTCACGTGCGAGCTCGACACACTGACCTGCGGTCAACTATGACACTATAAACACTCAAGCCCACTCATGAGACTCAGAGAGATGGTTTGCAGTAAACGGGAGGAGCTTTATTGTGGATTTAAGGTGCAGATGTTCCTCACATGGTGGGGTTGCTGGTCTGTTCTGTCGAAGTCTGTTCCCCTATGTCCAGGGGTGTGTGTAACCCCCCCCCCCCCCCCCCCCCCACACACACACACACACACCCCTCTTGCCCCCCTAAATTTGGAATCAACGCACAAAACAATTTTGGGTGCAATTCGCAGTTTGTCCTGTGGGTGGCAGTAATGAAAAAATAATAATAATTTATTGTGCCATAACTTTATGTCAAGAGAAAATTACCTAGATGTACTTAGATGCTAAAAATGTGTTATCATTATTGATCATTATCACATTACAAAACAAAATGACTTGTCAAATAAATTAACATTTGAGTTGAAATAGTTTTATTAGCTTACTTCTGGAAATTGCAGTGATACGTGCCATGGTGAAAAATGACTTGAAATAATCCTGAGGTTAAGATAAATGTTAAAATTGTGCCTCCTAAAAGCACAATGGCTCCTGCCTGTCCCCCCATTTACTGTGGTCTGTTTAATGTTTAATGGTGCTATGGGGAACACTAACCTACGGGGAAACATTGGTGGAACAGACTTCGACAGAACACCGTTTGTTAACACATCCCTGAGTCGGACGATATAACGCTCACACCCCACCCCCCAGACAACGATATAACACTCCCACCCCACCCCCCCAATTGGACGATATAACACTCCCACCCCACTTCCCCAATTGGACGATGTAACACTCCCACCCCCCAATTGGACGATATAACACTCCCACCCCACCCACCCCAATTGGACGATATAACACTCCCACCCCACCCCCCAATTGCACGATATAACACTCCCACCCCACCCCCCAATTGGACGATATAACACTCCCACCCCACTTCCCCAATTGGACGATGTAACACTCCCACCCCCCAATTGGACGATATAACACTCCCACCCCACCCACCCCAATTGGACGATATAACACTCACACCCCACCCACCCCAATTGGACGATATAACACTCACACCCCATCCCCCCAATTGGACGATATAACACTCCCACCCCACCCCCCAATTGCACGATATAACACTCCCACCCCACCACCCCCCCCCAATTGGACAATATAAAACTCACACCCCATCCCCCCAATTGGACGATATAACACTCACACCCCACCCCCCCAATTGGACAATATAACACTCACACCCCACCCCCCCAATTGGACGATATAACACTCACACCCCACCCCCCCAATTGGACAATATAACACTCACACCCCACCCCCCCAATTGGACGATATAACACTCACACCCCACCCCCCCAATTGGACAATATAACACTCCCACCCCACCCCCCCAATTGCACGATATAACACTCCCACCCCACCCCCCCCCAATTGGACAATATAACACTCACACCCCATCCCCCCCAATTGGACGATATGAGACTCCCACCCCACCCTCCCAATTGGACGATATAACACTCGCACCCTCCAGTCAATGATATTAATCACCTCCATTTATAGACGGTTGTCTACCTGTGGACAGATGAATATTTAAACTCAAGATAACTTTGTAACCCTTTCCCGTCTTGATTGTAGGTCTTCTCAGATATCTTTAGCGAGTCATGGTCCATGTCAGGAGATGCTTCTTAACTCAAGTAGCTCGAACCCACACCACAATCTTGTTCCACGAACTGGATGCCAGGTTTGCCAACTCCAGACTCTAATTATAATTATTAGCCTAGGGGTTCACATACTTTTTGAATGATGCATTCAGTATATACAGCAACAATACAATAATTCACTTGTTATTAATTAAAACAGATTGTGTTTGTTCATTAATGTAACGTAGATGTACTTATTTATAATCACATTAGCATGCTCTCTCTGTCAGTCTGTCTGACGTCAGTGTCCCTGATCACTCTGTGGTTTTACTGGATGAGTTAAGGCCCTGTTACATCATTGAAACTGACAGTTTCATTGATCACAAGCAATCTGAGACATTCCTGAAACGCTGCTCGGGACGTCCGGTCACGTTCCAGGGAATCAATCGAATCTCAGAGGGAGTTAAACACATTCCGAACATTCTTTAAAACTCACATCGCCGTGACGACCGCCCTCCCCAACTCAAGGAACTGGACCGACCAGTTTTGTTTCTGTTCCTATGGCGACTGGATATTATGGGATACGCCTGTAGTGATGTGTCTTTCTGGAGTCGATGATACATCTGTTCACGTTGTGATTTTTAAAGCACGTCTTGTCCAGTAAATTCAGACTGTAATGTGGTTCTTCATTCTAGGCACCATGAAGTTATTTTGTAATATTGAGCTTCGTTTAATTGACTTTAGAGTCTATTCTCAGGCGGGTTTAATCCGTCTATAATTAGACAGAGCGTTCAGAATGCCACAATTAACACCACCTGTTTCAAGAGAATGACAAATATTTACTGTTCAAGAAAATTTGCAATTATCAAGTGTTTATTTTGCCTTGGGCTGTGACCTTTGACCCTCTTATGCACAGGGTGCATCCTAAATGTGACCCCTGACACATATGGTCAGTCTGCCCTCTAGTGACACGTTACACACTGACCAGACAACATGATAATAATCATATATTTTAAATAAATTAATCATATTTAAAATGGTATTTTTAATCATTATACAGAATGCTTAGCATTTATATGGGACTAAACACCAAGCTTTATATATATATATATATATATATATATAGCACCTGTTAAACTTGACAGAAAGCATATACTGTATTTACACACATACATACACATATGGGAATATATGGGGGAAATCACAAGAAATTACAAATAAACTTCTTATTAATTACTGTAAGCATTTACAGTAAACATCATTTATAAAGAGATCTGATGACGAATATAATAGAATATTATATCATGTTTTTGGCCATATATATATAATGGGATGGTGGTTTTACATGATACTAATATGAAGCTTATGGCACATATTTTCTGACAGTGATTGACAGTCGCCATGACAACAAATATTTGTCTGCGTGTTCACCTGTGCTGCAGTGGGCGGGGTCAGGAGGACAATACAGGTGTGTGTGGGCGGGGTTTGAAGGGCGGTTCAGGTGTATGTGGCCATTTTCTTCACCTCAGACTCTGTAAATCACTGATCGGACTCAAACTCGCACCTGCAGCTGAAATCATGATGATTTAAATCAGTGCGGTTCAAATCACACTTTTAACATGAAGAAAGGTTCGCTGAACTTCTTGGGTCGGAAGAATCAATCTCTATTCGGCACCAATGTGGAATTCAAGGAAATGGGTAAGAGTGATTTATAGTGTTATACAGATATTAATTTGATTTCAGTGATTAATGTCAGTTTAAAGCGTCCACGCGACCTCTGCAGCCGTCACACCAATAACATTATCGCGTTTAGATAAGATGTCAGAATAACCGCAGAATGATGTTTAATATGAGCTGTGACGTCAGACACTATCAAAATACTACAGCTGTAATGCATGTTTATGTGGACTTGTAGCATGGTAATACCATATCTTAGAGATATGCCATGGTAATACCACATTTATAGACATTTACTATGGTATTACCATGTTTTATTTTTAACTTGTTGTGCAGTAATACCATATTCTGGAGATATACCATGGTTATACCATGTTTATGGGCATTTACTATGGTAATACCATGTTTATGGGCATTTACTATGGTAATACCATGTTTATGGGCATTTACTATGGTTATACCATGTTTATGGGCATTTACTATGGTAATACCATGTTTATGTTGACTTGTAGTGAAGTAATACCATATTTTGTAGATGTCATGCAGTCAGTGTTTTACCAGCTAGTCTTAATTATTATCACTTAAATCAGGCTCTTCATTCCATAACATATAAAACAATAGGCTAATAAATGCTGTTCATATTTGGATTATTTCCAATCATTCTTAAAATGAACCCTCATAACACAGGTTACATGGTTTACTTCCTGTTAGTGTTTTCAGTGATTTATTACAATCAGTTGAGCAGAATTTATGAGGTCTGATTGCGATTTAAGTGTGAGAGTAATTACATCATTAACATCAAAGAACAAAGATCATCAAAGAGATTGTGACTGTAGAAGACACATTTCTCAATTTCAAAGAAGTATAGTTGGCTATTAACAATGTCTTTTCAAGAATCTGAAATGAAACTATCTGACCTTTGACCTGTTATGAGCCAATATGACACGGTTGTTAAGCTGTTTTGGTGGTCACATGGTCCTGAGTGGTGACTTTGAGCTATAAACCGCTCTGTGTTTTGCAGGTAATGTGGAGCTGTTGATGAACTCGGCTGCCGTACCTGAATCAGGAACCGCTAAAGTTCGTTCTCGGCCGACGGTCAAACACTTCACGGTACGTCTGAAAACAAAGGGGTCACATGACCAGATTGACTCAGGGTTTATGAGACATATAAACACTGTGTTTGGTCTTTAAACTGGAAAGGAATCGTTTTTGTAATAGTAAATTATTAACGTTTGTAAATTATGATACGAGTCTTTCTAGCGCCAGTTCTTCATAGTTCAGAAAAATATGAATACAATAACTGTATATTTTTATCATCAACATATTTAGCTTTATTCTTTTGGCAGACACTTATCCAATCGAGTCCTATTTAACCAGTACGCATGTTCTCTGGGAATCAAACCCATGTCATTGCTAGCACCATCATCTACCGTTCATACAGCTACAGGAAAGTTTAATAAAAGGTAGAAATCTACTGAGTTATATTGTTAGTGTCACTTATTATAATTGACTATGATATTACCATGGGGACCATTTTTTTGGACATGTACTGTGGTATTTCCATGTTTCTTAGGCATTCACCATGATATTACCATGTTTTCTGAAACTTTACCATGGTATTACCATGTTTTTGGACATGCACTATTGTAGTTCCATGTTTCTTGGACACTTACCTTCATCATACCATGATTTTGGACATGTACCATGGTATTACCATGTTGTTTGGACATTTACTTTGGTTATACATGTTTTTGTGGACTTGTAGCACAGTAATACAATATTTTGGAGATGTGCCATGGTTATACTATGTCATTTGAAAATATACCATAGTAATACCATGTTTTTTGGACATGTACCTTGGTAATACCATGTTTTTTGGACATTTATCATGGAATTACTATTTATTCAGAAAACACCATGATAATACCTTGATTTTGGACATGAATCATGGTAATATCATGTTTTTAGACATGTACCGTGGTATAACCATGTTTTCTGAAAACGTACCATGGTAATATCAGGATTTTGGACATATTCATGGTAATACCATGTTGTTTGGACATTTACTTTGGTACTGGCATGTTGTTTTTAGGTGTTTTTTTACATTTACTATGGCATTACCATGTTTTTTGGAAATGTACCATAGTAATACCATGATTTTTGGATATGTACCATAGTAATACCATGTTTTTTGGACATTTATCATAGTAATACCATGTTTTTTGGACATGTACCTTGGTTATACTATGTTTTTTGGACATTTATCATAGTAATACCATGTTTTTTGGACATTTATCATAGTAATACTATGTTTTTTTCACATTTATCATAGTAATACCGTGTTTTTTGGACATTTATCATAGTAATACCATGTTTTTTGGACAATGTACATTGGTTATACCATGTTTTTTGGACATGTACATTGGTTATACCATGTTTTTTGGACATGTACCTTGGTTATACTATGTTTTTTGGACATTTATCATAGTAATACCATGTTTTTTGGACATTTATCATAGTAATACCATGTTTTTTTCACATTTATCATAGTAATACCATGTTTTTTGGACATTTATCATAGTAATACCATGTTTTTTGGACATGTACATTGGTTATACCATGTTTTTTGGACATTTATCATGGAATTACTATTTATTCAGAAAACACAGCATGATAATACCTTGATTTTGGACATGTATCACGGTAATATCATGCCTTTTTAGACATGTACTGTGGTATTACCATGTTTTCTGAAAATGTACCATGGTAATACCATGTTGTTTGGACATTACTTTGGTACTGCCATGTTATTTGGACATGTACCATAGTTATACCATGTTTCTTGGGCATGTGCCATGATATTACCATGTTTTGGGATTTGTCATGATAATACCATGATATTCTAAAAACAAAAACTGTGGAGTATAATGTAAAAACATGGTATAATCAGTACAAATGGTGTCCTTTTGGTAAATATGAACACATTTACTATTTTATTGTTCATGGGATTCTTTAGTGCAAGTGAAATTTGCTGAAACTTTCCTATAGAAACATAGACACAGACACACCTTCAGCTTTGAGACATACACACCCTCAGTTTATAAACACACTCTGACAGAACAAAGCGTTCAGTACACACACAGTTGTGTGTTTGTATCACCGTGGTGATGTTTAAATCCTTGTTAACACGTTCAGATTGTGTCAGTAATTCATAGAATCCAACGTGTTCATACGTGAACTATTCACAGAATCACCTGCTGTGATCAGAATTATGATGATTCAGATTTTCCGACATTACTAGTTTAACTTCTTCACTAGTTCTGTAACCGCGCATCAGTGCGGGATTCAGCCGAGCAGTTTTCCAAACCTGCAGGTGCTGTTTTGAATACGCATTTTGTTCGTGTTCAGCAGACGCACACACATTTGCTTACATATCACACTCGCATCAATTGGTATAAAGTAATTAGAAGTATTGCTAAAGCATCACTTTTAGCTTATAGCTCAACTGGCAGAGAAGTTATATTCCCAGAGAACACAAAACTAATCAAATATACACCTTGAATGCACTGTAAATTACTTTGGATAAAAGTGTCTGCCAATATAATGTCCATGTAGTCTAACCCCAACAGCAGTCGTAAGACACAACTCTTGAAATGTTTAGGTTTGTTCTGAGACGTATTGTTCCCTGTGGCAATGTCCCCTCCCCACCAGGAAGTTTAATCGGCTTTTGTTATTTTCTGTGGAAATGGAGAGATTTATTGTCCCCACCAAGACCGCAAAACCTGAAACGCAAACATACACTATTTTGGGGTGTGTCACTTTTTGTATGTTGAAGAACTGAAAGAGAAAAAATGAAAGGCATGAGATTGTGTAGTTATATGTTGGAAGGTGTTTATAGAGTGATAAATTGTTAAAGTGTTGGTTCACACAAGACATTTTTGATTTATGTGACTTTAAAGACAATCAAATGCTTTGGGAATTCACAGCGCACTCAATCTCTTAACCTATAAGATTCCCAAAATATCGTCTTAACATTCCTATAACAATTTCTCACAGCTGTATTTGTAGGGTGTTGGTGAGGAGTGTCAATCGAATCTGCGTCACAATATTATCGACTGATTCACCGGGGAAACATTTTTGCAACATTATCTCACTCTATTCATCTCGAGTGTGTGAAATTGGGATGGGTTCTGCAGTCTCCCGACAGTTTGTCTGTCTCTAGATATAAAGAGACAGAAACAGGGAAGTAGAAAAAGGATTCTTATCCTGCAATGTCATAATCTCCCTGAATAGTTTAGGGAAACTGGTTGGTTTAGTGCCTAGAAATTTAAACTCTGTCTCAGCAACTCCTAAAATAAAAGGTGTGTTTGATGTGTGTAGACGCCCTCATCTTCTTAGAGTCAGCATGTTGTAAGTTGCTTACTGTTTCTCTTTAAATTGCAGTCACCTGATGGTGCGCAGAGCTTCGCTGTTCCAACTCCAAAGGTTCCTATTCTACCGCCCCTCAACGGATCCAAAATGAACGGGACAGGTGAGCTCACAAAGCAGATCTTAAAGGAATAGTTCACCCCAAAAATAACATACTCACTTTAATGGGGCTCTAAACACATATGACTTCCTTTCTTCTGTGGGACACAAAAGAAGTCATTTTTAAGACCAAAGTTTTCCAAGCAATCACAAAGCATGGGTACCATGACAGTATCATAAAAGCTGTCCATATGACTCGTACGCTATACTCCAAGTGTTAAGACATAAGTCTTGAAATATAGTTTACAAGTTGAATGGAATACCTTTGATTTTGCATCCTTTTCGGAAGCAACTTGAAAGCCCTGTTCGCTGTAACCGTATGCTAATGCAAACATTGAAAACAGGCTTAGGCCAGAGAAATACTGTATGTGCATGCAGATGCAAGCCCTTGGCCAGCTTTTGGTATCACCTTTTCATTAAATAGAAGATTCTTTACATTTTTTAGCATGTTAACATGTTGTTGAAATGTTTACATTAACTATAAACCTAATCAAATTTACATTGTCATCCTCTTTGTTTTATAGGAAGTACGGCAAGTCTCCCAAATGGAGGAACACTTTCCGTCCCTGACGTGATCAAGGGGGAAATACTTGTACCTCCTCCACCCTCCTCTACTGCCCCACGTCCTCCGTCATTTATTCCACCCCCACCTATGGTCTTTGGTGAAATGGATCCTTCTATAGACCTTGCTAGACTCCAGCCTCCTCCTATGCAGCCCCCAAAGCCTCCATCGCGTAGCAGTTCAGAGTACAGTGCAGATGTGGACTTGGCCTCCCTGAAACCTCCTCCTATGGCTCCTCCAAAACCTCCAGCTGACACTTCCAGCCTAAGAGGGTCCATCTACAGTCTTGATATGCAAGATATCCCTGATTGTCCTAAATTCACCCCACCACCTCCCCCTGGGAGGAAACCGCTACCTGTTCTACCCAAAGCCCAGGCAGCACCACCTGTGAAACCCTTCCGGATGCCCTCCATACCTAATATGGAGATCCAGCCCCAAGAACCAACCCCACCTGCTGCCTTCACTAAAACACCATCCAGCTTCAATCCCCAGAACAGCCCAAAGTTGTCCAGCTTCAACCCCCAGAACAGCCCAAAGTTGTCCAGCTTCAACCCCCAGAACAGCCCAAAGTTGTCCAGCTTCAACCCCCATAACACGGCCAAACTCTATGATGTGCAAAAGAGCACACTACTGATTGGCCAAGACAGGGAAAAGCAAGCCCAATCCATTCTTCTACTAGAAGATTCTGCTGGAAACCCAGTTGGTGTTCATGTCAAAGCGAATGATGGGAAAAGTCCTGGATCTTCCCAACCGGTCCAGCCTGCCAAACCAGCCCGTCATGGCAGCACCACAAATCTACTGCAAAATGACCAAACAGACATGGCAGAGAATTTCCAGGTAGATGGTTCAAGGCAATCAGCCAAAACAGAGACCATAATCAGCCCTGAACCTGTGAGGGCACCTACCCCACAAAATGTCCCCAACGAGACTCCAAAAGCAATAAAAGTCTCGCCCATAATAGAGAAGAAGCCTTTAGTTCAACCTGATGCAAGTCAGATGAAGCCTCAGGTTGAGTTTCCTGGCAGATCTCACAGGCACAGTCCCCTCCTGAACCATCGACATCTCAACACGAGAGGTGTTGGCTCGGCAAAGAAAGAGTCTTCAGCATCACCCTTCGCCCTACTGATGGCCGCCAAGGAAAGGGACAAACAGAGAACAAATCTATCCCAACAGAACAGCGGCTTGGCTGAGCCTCTGAATTCTGTGATCCAACCCAGCCCAACCCAACCAAACTCCTTTACTCCTCGAGACCCAATGTCAGACAGACCTACGGTGGAACTCAAACCTGCTACAAACACACCACCAATCATCCCACCGTCCACAAAAGCAGAGGTTCCAAATATGTCTTTTTCAAAGCCTGTGTTAAACCCTGCCCCTTCAACAAACTTTTCCCCTACACTAAACCCCACCCTTCAACCAAGCTCCACTTCTCCACCAAGCTCCACCCCTCAACAAAGCCCAGCCCATCGTCCAGTGAATGGCTCAGTTGGAGGGCAGGGTGTCTTAGATAGGGATGTTGAAAGTGGAGAAGAACTGCCATTCATTCCACCACCTCCTGAGTTCGCCAACTTCGACTTTGAAGATGAACCTCCAGGTCCCCCAACAAGTCACCACTCTCCCACCCCCCCTGTGAAAACTGCCCCTCTACCAGCCAAGCCTTCCTTACCTGCTACACCTGCTCCAACTACAAATGCCCCCCTAACAGCCCCAAAACCTAAACCGTCCAGCGGTCCTCCTAAAGCCCCAGGCCCTCCACCAAATGTCCTACCTAAACCAACTGTTCAAACTAATCTCGCCCCACCACCCGCACAAACCGCTCCATCTGTCGCAGCTAATCAGGCGACGCTTCTCAGCATCCTCCAGAAGAAGATGTTAGAAATGGACCCCAAGTTCTCAAATGTCAAAAAGGTGGATTTCAACGACGACTGGAACTCCCCACTGTCTGATGATGAGGGTATGTCGCCCACTGCTGGATCCAAACCTCTACAAAACCATAGCGCCACGCTGCCAACACAACCTCGCGGTCTGGACATGAAGGAACTGGAAACTAAAGTGGCCAAAAAAGCTCAAAACTTGGCCAATTCAACTCAATCAAAGAACAGGTAAACTGAACGCAGTAAATTAACACTGTTTAGCAGAATGTTAGCATCAGTCACTATAAAGGATCATTGCACACTTACTCCCGCCATACAGTGCAGGACAAATGTTGCCCTGTAGCATTGATAATTGCTTGATAAGTGCTCACCTGATGTAAATTAATAAATAACTTCACTCTTCTGTTTTGTTTAGTAATGGACCGTCTAGCAAACAGCAGCCTGGAATGACATTCATCGTCACGCCAGGAAGCAAACAGCCAATCATACCCTTGATCAAAAACGGTTCACCCTGAACCAGAGAACATTCTGGAATAATTAGAGAAATGTGCCTTACCTGTACATACACAAACATCGACCTTATTTGAACATTTTGCACCTTATATCAAACTTTATTTAAGTATTACTGTCACTTTCTAAGGTGTTTGACGGCTGTCACTACAGGACCGTTTCTGGACGGTTTTATGAAGAGCTTTCTAGAGCTGCTAAAAAAGGAGCAAATGTACCAGTATATGCAAGATGAGCTATACGCAAACTCAGAAATCTTTTGACTTTGTAATAATTTGTTTAATGCAATTATTGTTTTTTAATCAGGCTAATTTAGATTTTTCTTTAAGAACGTGAGTTATTTATTGTCTTCTTTGGTACAATATTTTGAACCTATTTTAAACATTAGCGTGCTAAATTACGCTGCAGCTGTCAGTACGGGTCTCTCGCAATGGTGCTGGATTAATCCGGGTCAAAATATGCATCTCTATGAACCCAAGTATAAAACAAGCCTTAAGACTCGATGTCTAGAAAGCGCTGTTATACGCTAGATACTTCCTTTAAATGGTGATTAGCTTCTCATTTTTGTAGTAAACCAAGAAAAACAGCAACAACAGGTCAACTTCTGCAGTCGTGCCTATTTTTGTATTAAACATCATTTTGGATGAATTGGGGAATACGTGTTTGTCACACTGAAAGATGTTGCCTTGAGAGAGATGAGCTAGTTACGCCTTTCCCAAAAACATCAATGTAAATAAACGCTTTGCTATACAGATGCTAATCCTGAT
>JAVLUX010000058.1:1300000-1317500 GCA_032164185.1 Moxostoma hubbsi | reverse complement strand
ACTCATTGAAAGTGGAAAATAATATGAATATATATTATTATGGCAGTTTTTTGACGTGGACATCTAAAGACCTCTTTTTACTGTTTTAAATTGACGCACAAGGGTTAAGTTTATTTTAGTCTATAATATAAGGAAATGTGATTTATATCACTTGCCATATAAAATCATTAAGTTTTTATTTCTTATTAAATTGTATTTTGTCTGTGTAGTTACGAGATCTACCGGCAGAGGTCACCAACACTCACGCGACCGATTTAAACAGGCTACCAACACGGGGGCGGACCTTACAGTAACGGAGACACGCCCATCGCGTGACGTCACTCTCCAGACTCACTCACTCACTCACTCACTCACTCTCTCTCCAGATGATCAGCAGCAGCGGCGGATTCACTGTCTCACCTGCACGTGCAGGAGTTTCTTGTCTGCTGTCCAGTGGATGAACAACACACATCTTCATCTTCATCAGTGATACTTGAAGGTCTGTAGCGGCTCATGGAGTCTGACGCGTCCGCACGAGCTCCGGAGGATCCGGGTGTTGTGAAGCGTCAGGCGGTGAAGAGACACCATCACAAACACAACCTCAAACACAGATATGACTTTCTGGAGACTCTTGGTAAAGGCACGTACGGACGAGTGAAGAAAGCCACGGACCGGTCCGGCAGAACGGTGAGAATATACAACCTGTGTACTGTCAATCAGTGACGTAGGTGGGTCGAAACCCACCCAGAATATTAGGAAAAATGCATTAATTCTGCTTTCTGAACTGTTTACATTTCAACTTTTCTGAAAGCTTTATCCATTTTTATTGAGGTCCATACAAAACTAATTTCCTGGCTACACCCTTGTTGTGAATATATGATCACATGCATAAAAAAAATATAAAATGCATCATATTTATATGTATACATTATCACGAACAGTCAAAATTAAAATAAGCTGTATTAATTTCACCTAATATTAATTTATATATACTAGCTATCATTCATTTTAGTTAACGATGCATTAACTAATGATTAACTACACATCTATTAATGCTAAAATGCATTAATTAATGATTACCTACACATCTATTAATGTTAAAAATGCATTAATTAATGATTAACTACACATCTATTAATGTTAAAAATGCATTAATTAATGATTAACTACACATCTATTAATGTTAAAATGCATTAATTAATGATTAACTACACATCTATTAATGTTAATGCATTAATTAATGATTAACTACACATCTATTAATGTTAATGCATTAATTAATGATTAACTACACATCTATTAATGCTAAAATGCATTAATTAATGATTAACTACACATCTATTAATGTTAATGCATTAATTAATGATTAACTACACATCTATTAATGTTAAAAATGCATTAATTAATGATTAACTACACATCTATTAATGTTAAAATGCATTAATTAATGATTAACTACACATCTATTAATGCTAAAATGCATTAATTAATGATTAACTACACATCTATTAATGCTAAAATGCATTCATTAATGATTAACTACACATCTATTAATGTTAATGCATTAATTAATGATTAACTACACATCTATTAATGTTAAAATGCATTAATTAATGATTAACTACACATCTATTAATGTTAATGCATTAATTAATGATTAACTACACATCTATTAATGTTAAAATGCATTAATTAATGATTAACTACACATCTATTAATGTTAATGCATTAATTAATGATTAACTACACATCTATTAATGTTAAAAATGCATTAATTAATGATTAACTACACATCTATTAATGTTAATGCATTAATTAATGATTAACTACACATCTATTAATGTTAATGCATTAATTAATGATTAACTACACATCTATTAATGCTAAAATGCATTAATTAATGATTAACTACACATCTATTAATGTTAATGCATTAATTAATGATTAACTACACATCTATTAATGTTAATGCATTAATTAATGATTAACTACACATCTATTAGTGTTAATGCATTAATTAATGATTAACTACACATCTATTAATGTTAATGCATTAATTAATGATTAACTACACATCTATTAATGCTAAAATGCATTAATTAATGATTAACTACACATCTATTAATGTTAATGCATTAATTAATGATTAACTACACATCTATTAATGTTAATGCATTAATTAATGATTAACTACACATCTATTAGTGTTAATGCATTAATTAATGATTAACTATACATCTATTAATGCTAAAATGCATTAGCCAGAATTAATAAAGGTATTGCTGTAACTTTTGTAAACATAAACATCCTTATTGGTGGTGTTACCGTGAATACATCGAGTAACGGGAGAGATGATTTCAGATTCGCATGATATTTCTGGCATTTGCTGCTCTTTTGTGAGTTTTATGACACACATGGATGGATTTTGAGGTTTTTACATGCACACTCATGTCCCGTGTGCGTTTGGCACGTGCACTTGTTTCGGTTCAGGCTACATGTTGGGATTATTTATTAAAATACACTTACTAGTAAACACATGTTTCTTATTAAAAACAAACAATTCCCAAAGGTTTCTCTAAGGGGTTTGGCTGTGAATATAATTAACCACATTGAAGATGAGATTGTCAGAAACAGTGGAACACTGCATGTGTGTGTTGTGTGACATGTTTGTGTACATATATGACACAGACACAGACTACAGAGACACTTTCCTGTAAAGCTTAAACAAACACTGAACAGGTTCTGCGTTGCCGCCCAGTCTTTAGAAATTAGCTTTAAATAACCTGAGGGTCTATTCAAGCTTGGGTGACTTTATTTTTGTAAGGCGAACTCACTCGCACGCACATTACACGTGTAATTTTAATATTAAACAACATGGCTGAATATTATGAAACATGTCAAGAAGATTGGAAAAAAACAAAATATATATGTATATGTATAATATCCAGATGCATTGCGGCAGTGAGAATTTGAGGATGAAAATGTGCTTAATTGTCATGAAAATAATGTATCGATCAAAAATAAAATCAAAATAATTTAATTTTCTTTATGTGAAATGCAGAGATGTGGCGTTACATCAGTCGCACGCGTGGATGTGAAATGCGGAGATGCGGCGTTACATCAGTCGCGTGTGTGGATGTGAAATGCAGAGATGTAGCGTTACATCAGTCGCACGCGTGGAAGTTAAATGCAGAGATGCGGCGTTACATCAGTCGCACGCGTGTGGATGTGAAATGCGGAGATGCGGCGTTACATCAGTCGCACGCGTGGAAGTTAAATGCAGAGATGCGGCGTTACATCAGTCGCACGCGTGTGGATGTGAAATGCGGAGATGCGGCGTTACATCAGTCGCACGCGTGGAAGTTAAATGCAGAGATGCGGCGTTACATCAGTCGCACACGTGTGGATGTGAAATGCAGAGATGTGGCGTTACATCAGTCGCACGCGTGGAAGTTAAATGCAGAGATGCGGCGTTACATCAGTCGCACGCGTGTGGATGTGAAATGCGGAGATGCGGCGTTACATCAGTCGCACGCGTGGAAGTGAAATGCGGAGATGCGGCGTTACATTAGTCACGCGTGTGTGGATGTGAAATGCGGAGATGCGGCGTTACATCAGTCGCACGCGTGGAAGTAAAATGCGGAGATGCTGCGTTACATCAGTCGCACACGTGTGGATGTGAAATGCAGAGATGCGGCGTTACGTCAGTCGCACACGTGTGGATGTGAAATGCAGAGATGCGGCGTTACATCAGTCGCACACGTGTGGATGTGAAATGCAGAGATGCGGCGTTACGTCAGTCGCACACGTGTGGATGTGAAATGCAGAGATGTGGCGTTACGTCAGTCGCACACGTGTGGATGTGAAATGCAGAGATGTGGCGTTACATCAGTCGCATGTGTGGATGTGAAATGCAGAGATGTGGCGTTACGTCAGTCGCACACGTGTGGATGTGAAATGCAGAGATGTGGCGTTACATCAGTCGCATGTGTGGATGTGAAATGCAGAGATGTGGCGTTACGTCAGTCGCACACGTGTGGATGTGAAATGCAGAGATGTGGCGTTACATCAGTCGCATGTGTGGATGTGAAATGCAGAGATGTGGCGTTACATCAGTTGCATGTGTGGATGTGAAATGCAGAGATGCATGAGTAGATGCATGTCATATAGTGAACAAACACTCCCTTGTGCCTGCCAGAAAAAGAGTTTACTAGAAAAGAGAAGTCAACGCTTCTTGATTACTCCGCAGGTTTACAAATCTCCACAATCTCACCTGACCTGCATAACACAGGTATCAGTCCATATTTGGCCTTGCAACTCTAAACCAGTTTTGTTTGATGTTATGAGGTTACTTCAGGGCATTTATGGGGTTTTAGGTCGTTTTAGGTCTTCTGTAAACTTTCCTGGAGTTGTAGAATGATCCACGCACATCTTTGGCATTGCGGGGGGTGTTGTTCAGGTGAGGGGCGGGAAGAGATGTGAAAATTCCTGTCTGGGGCCACATTCCAACATTCCAGCTTGAGGTCACCAGAGCGGCAGGAGCCGGCCAGAGCAGAGATAGTTTTAAACAACACGTCTTTATGATGCATCTGTCTGCAGGATGTTGAGTGATGGTGACGTCAGCTCAGACTCATTCACAGTCTTCACAGTTTGGTGTCAATCATGTGTTTTCACTGTGCTGTCACTGACGTCAAACATTACATTTTGTTTTGCCAGTGGAAATATGCTAGTGGTTCACGAACAAGGGTAACACCATATTTTTGTACTGTTCACCATGATAATGCCATATTTTTTTGGATATTCACAATGATAAAACCATATTTTTTTGGATATTCACAATGATAAAATCATATTTTTTGGGGTATTCACCATGATAATACCATATTTTTGGGATATTCACAATGATAAAACCATATTTTTTTGGATATTCACAATGATAAAACCATATTTTTTTGGATATTCACAATGATAAAATCATATTTTTTGGGGTATTCACCATGATAATACCATATTTTTGGGATATTCACAATGATAAAACCATATTTTTTGGGTATTCACCATGATAATACCATATTTTTGGGATATTCACAATGATAAAACCATATTTTTTGGGTATTCACCATGATAATACCATATTTTTGGGATATTCACAATGATAAAACCATATTTTTTGGGGTATTCACCATGATAATACCATATTTTTGGGATATTCACAATGATAAAACCATATTTTTGGGGGTATTCACCATGATAATACCATATTTTTGGGATATTCGCAATGATAAAACCATATTTTTTGGGTATTCACCATGATAATACCATATTTTTGGGATATTCACAATGATAAAACCATATTTTTTGGACATTTCACCATGATAAAACCATATTTTTTGGATATGGTATTAATAATAGAAATGACTATAATGTTAGGACCATTGTGTTCTTTGCGGTCCATGTGAACACCGTGGTACATAAATATGGTAATAATTCAATAGCAGTGTAAGACATTAACTAGGCCTTAAAGCAGAAATGCCCCAGATATATCAAATGTGCCTAAAAGTGAGTTTCTGTGTTTAAGGAAACATTTGACAAACAGGTCTTGAAGCATTTGATATATTCCTCAATATTCATATCTATGGTGCATTTTAACAGCTACACTTTTTTCATTTGATGTCACATATAAGGGAATTAACAGCAATAATTGTTCGGATGGGGAATATAATTAGTGTAGGTCTTGTAAGGGAAGATGACAGCAGCTTGTTGAATGTAAATGATTTATTATTATAATTTGCATGATTGGTTTCACCATATTTTCCATTTGGAAAGGATTATGTTGGTTACTGTTTAATAAAGTTTGTTTTTATTTCAACGTTTGAAGCTGAAACGGGGAAGCAGGAGATTAAAGTGACCTTTAGCAGTCATTGGCCGAGAGAGATCAGTCAGGGGGTTTCCTTCAGTACTCCCGTGTGTCTACAACAAACATTTACCGTAAAACCACCGTTTCCTTCAGCCTAGCTTCCTCTTTACAACACAAAGTGAGTGACACAATACAAGTCTAGAACTTTCCCAAGATAGAGGTGCGTTCACACTGACGGTGATTAAACGTTGCAGGGCTGTTGGTTGCAAGGAAGCGCTCCTACATGTTTGTTTTGCATTGAGTACAAGTGAATGTTGGGGCAAGTTGAGACAGGCGTTGTTGTAATTACCCTCTGAATATCCTTTCCGCACAGATAAGAGAAGAATCTTCTCCAACCGCACCGTCTAAAACATCTCTCACAGGAAAGACACGGTCGATTCGTCTGATAACATGCTAGACGTGTGAGTAATTGAGCTATTCTGGGACTTTCAGGAAAATTGAGAAGATTGCACTCAGACATTCCTGTCAGTCGGGACAAGTAATAATGTAGAAACCAGCAGTTTATGATAAGCTCAGCAGTTTTCCTGGAAGTAAAACAGGATTTCATGCAAATACTTTATCTACAGTGGACATATTTCTTGCTGTGCTAAATGTGGAACGCTTGTGCGGCAATATACAAACAGTTCCTCAGAGGACAAAAATGTCCATATATAAAAACTGCCATAATAATATTAGATATTAATATTATTAAAACATCAGTCCTGATCATAACTACAAATATACATTCATCAGGATTTTAACCCTTTAAATGCCACTGTTTTACACACACACACACACACACACACACACACAAACAGACACTCACACACACAGACACTCACACACACACAGACACACACACACACACATTTCAGTTTTAATGGGTTTCAATGGGGACATTTTTGTCTTGAAGGTCCCGAGTGTGACTATTGTGTGTACACAGTGTGTTACAGATGTGTTATAGATGTGTTATAGATGTATTATAGGAACTGAGGTTGAAATATAAAACTGCACACCTTAGGCTAAATGTATGCCGTTGGCATCAACACAGACAGAATGCTGGAACCCACACACGTGTCCGTATAAAGTTCATCCTGAGTCGCTGGACAATAAGACCAGTGGTGTGACATTCCTCTTGATTTAGGACGGGTTCGAGTCCAGGACTGTTTGTCCATCTGTTGTCTCTTTCCTGACCCTGAACAGACACGTGTGTGAGGAATCTCAAGCATCCCTGCGTGTGATATTGGCATACAGACACACAAAAGACCTCCACAGTAAGACAATAAGAGGCGGAGACACAAAGACAATATGCAAACTCACCCTCACATATGTAAAGAGTTTCCATTGTGACATCATCCAGTTCAAACACTGACACGATCTTGTGTTTCTCACACTTTCACCAAACTGCAGCTGCTGTGAATCATTCAGTTACATTGTGACACTTTACGTTTAAATAAAGCCCAATAACTGGAGTAATGATGTTATATATATTGCTGTTTACTTGATGGTTCCACTGAAACACACATGACTGTCTCTAAGCCATACATTAACATATAATGTATATATCTTCACCTGCATTGATGTGTTTGTATTCAGTGTTTGTGTGTTTGTCTTTCAGGTGGCCATTAAATCCATCCGTAAGGAGAAGATCAAAGACGAGCAGGATTTGATTCACATTCGGCGTGAGATCGAGATCATGTCGTCACTCAGTCACCCGCACATCATCAGCATCTATGAAGGTGTGTGATTACAAAACTGTGATAGTTTTGCTGACATTGTGCAATCAGATATCTGTTATTACTGGCCGTAAATAACAGCTTACCATCTGTTTGTGTCGCAGTGTTTGAGAACAAGGACAAGATCGTGATCGTGATGGAATACGCGAGCAAAGGAGATCTGTACGACTACATCAGCGACAGACAGACGATCACCGAGACGGAAGCGAGACATGTCTTCAGACAGATCGTCTCTGCTGTCCACTACTGCCACAAGGTGAGGACACACATACATGCGTATACCTTACATTTGAACATGCATTAATCTGACTAGCACACCTGGAGTCGCGAGTTTGAGTCCAGGGTGTGCTGAGTGACTCCAGTCAGGTCTCCTTAGCAACCAAATTGACCCGGTTGCTAGGGAGGGTAGAGTCACATGGGGTAACCAAATCGTCCCGGTTGCTAGGGAGGGTAGAGTCACATGGGGTAACCAAATTGTCCCGGTTGCTAGGGAGGGTAGAGTCACATGGGGTAACCAAATTGTCCCGGTTGCTAGGGAAGGTAGAGTCACATGGGGTAACTAAATTGGCCCGATTGCTAGGGAGGGTAGAGTCACATGGGATAACCAAATTGTCCCGGTTGCTAGGGAGGGTAGAGTCACATGGGGTAACCTCCTCGTGGTGGTGATTAGTGGTTCTCTCAATGGGACGTGTGGTGAGGTGTGTGTGGATCGTGGAGAGTAGCATGAGTCTCCACACGCTGTGAGTCTCCGCGGTGTCATGCACAACGAGTCACGTGATAAGATGCATGGATTGGCGGTCTCAGACGGATTGAGGCGAGTAACAGCGCCACCACGAGGACCTACTAAGTAGTGGGAATTGGGCATTCCAAATTGGGAGCTCGTGCCACTCTCCACGATCCAAACACAACTTACCACACGCCCCATTGCAACGGCAAACTCTTAAGAGTTCAGCCTGTATTACATCCTATATATTGCATTATTCCAACTACATCTCATGTATAAAGATCAGTAGCTCTCTTGGCCCATTTCTTTAGTTAGAAAGAACGTCTGAGCTGTCCATTACTAACATGTTTTGGTTGCACAACTAAATGAGGTCAAGGGGGGTTTGCTTCAGTCAGAGGGAGGTTTGTCCTCCTGATGAGAATCACCGTCATGCATTACTCGCATTCCACAAGCGACTCACCCATCTGCTCTCCTGCGACCTAAATGCTCCCGCCATGTCTGTGCCCTTATTGAGAGATCCTTAAAAGATAGACGAGAGACTGTTGCCAAACCCTGAACAGCTGAAAACAATGAAAGTGTTTATAAGAAACATCAGGGATGCATTTACTGTAAATGTGTTCAGGATGTGTTTTGTCAGTCCTAATTATGAAAGTGAAAGTAAACTTCTGTTCCACTAGTCAGGGATTTCCCTCCCATTCCATTTCCACGTACAGCAACCTTTAATCGTTATTAATGCAAGTGTTGCATCATTTAATAATCAATAGGAGAGGCTGTGTGTCTCAGTGTTGTTACTAAAACAATCACAACTGTGGTCTCCAAACAGTGGCAACTGTAGAGCTACGTTCATTCTTAACATATATGGGGATTTGATTTTGAGATATAAGTGATGGAAAAGTCATAAAACTGTCTTTTAATTTGTAAATATGTCCGTCTTCTCTAATAGAACGGGATTGTCCATCGCGACCTAAAGTTGGAGAACATCCTGCTGGACAGTAACGGCAACATCAAGGTAAGTTCAAGATGGAATACGTGCAAACATACATTCGCCTGAGTGGTTAAACACGCATCCAGTTGTTTGGCTTGAGAACACATAGTTTGTAAAACCACGAGAATGATTTGCATTTGGAGACTTGGCTAGACCTAAATGCGTTTTCTCTGTTTGGACTTTCCAAGTCTATTTGAGACATAGAGGCCATAACGCATATCTAATCGAAACTTCTTTATTTGTCAGATTGCCGACTTCGGGCTGTCCAACCTTTACCAGGGTGATAAATTCCTCCAGACATACTGCGGCAGTCCTCTGTACGCTTCCCCGGAGATTGTGAACGGAAGGCCGTATAGGGGACCAGAGGTGGACTGCTGGTCTCTCGGCGTTCTGCTCTACACGCTTATACACAAAGCCATGCCTTTTGACGGACAAGACCACCACAACCTGGTCCAACAGATCAGCACCGGAAACTACCGCAAACCCTCCAAACCATCTGGTGAGGCCCATATAAGATAAGGAAGCGACTGAAACTCAAATGACCTCCTTTGAATGCGTTTATAATACATATGTCAGAAGTGTAGGATCCCTCCTGGTCTCTGGGGACTCAATAAAACTGTCGACTTTGTTGGTGTATTATTGGTAGAGCTTATCTATTGTCTATCTATAACAATCCTAATTCCACCCCTACAGATGCGTGTGGTTTGATCCGCTGGATGTTGATGGTGAACCCCGAGCGTAGGGCTACACTAGAGGAGATCGCTGGCCACTGGTGGCTCAACTGGGGTTATCAAAACCCCCTACTGGCACAGAATGAGCGTGCAGCAGCTGTCCATCAGGCGACCGGACATGCGACCGCAGCGTGTCAAACTGGTGGTCCAACCCGCATTGCGGACTGGCTGCGCCGTACCTCTCGTCCTCTTCTTGAGAGCGGATCAAAGATGCGCTGCCTGTTGCGTTCAGGCGGGGGCGCTGGGGGTGACACAGTGCAGCGACAGCGCTCCATTCGCAGGTCGCGCAAAGAAAACAATGTTTCGCAGACCATGCAGGATGGCTCCGCCCCTCGCCCCTCAAAAGGAATTCTAAAGAAGCGGGGAAGTCTGAAACAGAAACTGTCCGGTGACGCCCATGTTGCGCCTTTGGAGGAGAAAAGTCCCAACACTTTCGCATTTAGCTCGACGTCTGCGGCGGCGTCTGCCCTGCCTCCGCCCCCTAAAGGGATCCTGAAGAAGCCGCCTGAAAGAGTGTCAGGCTACATTTCATCCTCCCCAGAGAGCGGAAACTCCAGTCAGACACTCCTGTGCCCGTCGCCTGCGCAGCACCATAAGGGAATCCTCAAACGTCACGGCAAGTTTTCCGGTGCCTTGCAGGAATTCGGCTCGCTGGATGAACTTGCACCTACCTTACCCATCGTGAGCAGTAGATCCCGGCCAACTGGAGCAATCAGCGAGGACAGCATCCTCTCCTCAGAGTCCTTCGACAGACTCGACCTACCTGATCGCGAGATTCCAGTCGCCAAAGTGGAATATCCAACAGGGGGCAACAGAATGCGAGGATGCGTTTCTGCCGACAATCTTCTCGACTTGAGGGATGTCAGACCCGCTCAACGGCAGGGACATTGGGACATGGACATCGCCTGCTACCGTGCGGGAGTGTCCCACAGCTCGTTCTCAATCGCTGACTGTGAGAACGTAACTCAGACTTACAAACAAGCTTTAGGCTTAGCCGCAAGCTGAGGCGCTGGGTGCGACATCTCTTATCAGAGACGATGCAACCTTTGAGTTCAAAAATGGAGACGGTTCTCAGGGGGGGGGTCAAAAGGCATTGATGCATTTCTACTAGGAAACATTCTGGGGATTTGAGGGTGGGCAGGAAACAGACCTCTGAAACCTGAGATGCATTTCACTATGATGGCATAACAGCTTGTAACGTATTTCAACACTGTTTGCAATACAACGGCTTGTATCATGTAGACTGGAATTGACAAACGTGCCTTTCTGTTTCGTCGACTGAACCGCTCCCATTGATGAACAACTCATTTCTTAGCATACTAACGATTGTTTGGGGTGTTGGTTTGATCAAAAGTACCAAAGACGATTCTCTACAGTTCTGCTTGTTTTAAAGACCCCCGAATAGTGTCTGTTGATCGCACAGATGTACGCATGAAGACAAAAGTGGGTCACAGTAGCGTAAAGACGTAGGATACTGGAGACAGGATGTGCAGAACAACACACCGATCTGAAGGAACAAAGACGAGATAAGGCTGGTATACTAGAGCGCCTTCCCGCCAATTTGACTTCTACAACAAGTCGAAGACTCCTGGGAATTCACGGGTCAGACGGAGATTGTCTGTTCATGAGTTTATGAAGCCTAACCCTTGCCCTGACCTCTCTGAATAAGAGCGGACCATGCCTGTCTTTAAAAACTGCTGCCCTCAAACAATGTTGGGACGTATAGTATTTAAATAACGTGTGTTTTCTTATGTTTATTAAAGGGATGCTTCACCCCTAAATGAAAATGGCAGAATCCTTTTAAGGCAAGTTCAATGAGAACAAGAGTCTGTTATTTCAGTCAATAAAGTGTCATTTCAGGGTGTTTGATGGTTCATCATACAGTATTTGTAATCATATCTGTCATCAAAGCGGCAGTGCTGTGGGTTGTAATCTGTGTGGGACAGTCTGGGTTTGTTGGTTTGTGGGGTGTTTATCTTTCATTTGGTATCATTTTAGTTTGAGTTTCTGCGTTTGTTTGCCAAAGTGCCTGATCTGCACTGATGTCTCTTTCAATCAGTAAACCAATAAACCAACAGAAATTAAAGTGTGACTCTCTGTTCTTGTGTGTACGTAAGGGGAAATGCCATTGTAATCGTATTATTTGAATGTCACGGTGATTAAGCGCCTTTAAAACCCCTCTCCCAATTGTCAGTATGCAAACGACTCTTATCAATAACATTAACATCAAAGCAGAATGCATTAAACTCATCACTAAAGCAATAGTGCTCGAATTGTATGTGTGAGATGGTCTGATTGTTAATACTATCAAAAGAGCAAAGTGCGTTCAACACGCGTGTGTTTGATGGCAAAGCAAAACATCATCTACATCAAAACCATTAAAGAAACACGTTAAATGTGATCACTGTTAACCTTACAAACTTTTAACTGCAGCGGAACTGACAGCGACAAGCAAGAAAGTGCTCGAATTGATTTAACTTCACAATTAAACCGGCTGTTTTTGCTACTGTACCTTTAAGAGTTCAACATGTAGATGTAGAGTAGTCCAGTTCACAAACAAATGACTCTTATGAACCGATTATTTAAAATGAAAATCTCTCACTACATCATAACACAAGTCACCACAGTACTCGAAGTGTTAAAGTTTGTCACCTGCCGTTGACCATGCTAAACCACGTGACGCAAAATTCAATATTAGCAATGAACTCAGGGTGCTGGTCTAGGCTGGTTTGGTGCTGGTTTAGGCTGGTAGACCATCATAGCCATGCTGTTCACCAGAAAAACTTAACTGCTGAAGCTGGTCGACCAAGGCAATCTTCCTGATTAAGCTAATATGTTGGCGAACGCAGCTCCCAGTTTATCCAGCCAACAAAGTCCAGGATCAACTGAAGCTGCAGGCCTAAAAAATCTGCTGATGTGTCCATACTCTCAGATCTGCACACAGCACTGGGACAATGCACACAAATCCTGCCATTAGTGCACATGACTGACTACAACACATGGTCACATTGACATTCACTATTTTAAGAAGCTTCCTGCAGTGTTGTACCTGTGACGGTCAGGGCGATGTAGGAGTGCACGAGTCGCCGTATAACCGTGGGGTTCTGCTATGTGATTGCTAGAACCAGCTGTAGCAGATCAAGGAAGTCCGAATCCAGCCAGGACAGCAACAGCATCTCCCACATCTACACACACAACCTGACATAAGCTTTGCAGTTTATACACTCTTACTAATCATCAGTCCAGTTTAATATTATTTGATGCATTGGATTAAATCAGAATGATCTAAATGATCAGATCAGAATGACTCGATTCAGTCATATGTGTTCTTACCTGCAGCATCCATCCCGTGAGTATTCGGTGCATATATGGCTTGACATCAGTTGGGTCGGCTTTGGGATTGGTGCTGGTGCTCGGTGTCTCAGACCTCAGCAGGTTCTGTCGGACCCGTGCATCCCGAGTCCTAATCGCATCACTGAATGACTGAACCGTTCTGAGAGCTCAAATCTGGTTCAATACTTTCATGACTGAATAACTCCATTACAGATCAAGTTATCTCATACGTTACCCTCACTGGGTTTAGATTAATCACCAAACTTTAAAACCAGTCAGGAACGCGGGGTCTGTGTATCTCAGCGAGTATTGACGCTGACTATCACACCTGGAGTCGCGAGTTTCAATCCAGGGCGTGCTGAGTGACTCCAGTCAGGTCTCCTTAGCAACCAAATTGACCCGGTTGCTAGGGAGGGTAGAGTCACATGGGGTAACCAAATTGGGCCGGTTGCTAGGGAGGGTAGAGTCACATGGGGTAACCAAATTGGCCCGGTTGCTAGGGAGGGTAGAGTCACATGGGGTAACCAAATTGGCCCGGTTGCTAGGGAGGGTAGAGTCACATGGGGTAACCAAATTGGCCCGGTTGCTAGGGAGGGTAGAGTCACATGGGGTAACCAAATTGGCCTGGTTGCTAGGGAGGGTAGAGTCACATGGGGTAACCAAATTGGCCTGGTTGCTAGGGAGGGTAGAGTCACATGGGGTAACCAAATTGGCCCGGTTGCTAGGGAGGGTAGAGTCACATGGGGTAACCAAATTGGCCTGGTTGCTAGGGAGGGTAGAGTCACATGGGGTAACCAAATTGGGCCGGTTGCTAGGGAGGGTAGAGTCACATGGGGTAACCAAATTGGGCCGGTTGCTGGGGGGGGGTAGAGTCACATGAGGTAACCAAATTGGGCCGGTTGCTAGGGAGGGTAGAGTCACATGGGGTAACCAAATTGGCCCGGTTGCTAGGGAGGGTAGAGTCACATGGGGTAACCAAATTGGGCCGGTTGCTAGGGAGGGTAGAGTCACATGGGGTAACCAAATTGGCCCGGTTGCTAGGGAGGGTAGAGTCACATGGGGTAACCAAATTGTCCTGGTTGCTAGGGAGGGTAGAGTCACATGGGGTAACCAAATTGGCCCGGTTGCTAGGGAGGGTAGAGTCACATGGGGTAACCAAATTGGGCCGGTTGCTAGGGAGGGTAGAGTCACATGGGGTAACCAAATTGTCCCGGTTGGTAGGGAGGGTAGAGTCACATGGGGTAACCAAATTGTCCCGGTTGCTAGGGAGGGTAGAGTCACATGGGGTAACCCCCTCGTGAGTCACATGATCAGATGTGCGCTCAAACTATAATTTATTAAAAATAATATTTTAAGTGCACGGAATTGTGGAACATATTTAACTCCATATACACAGACCTCAACACGTCTGTAAATGATACATTATAAATAAATCGCGAGTTTACATTTAAAACATTATTTGTATTTGATTCAGTGAGGGGTTTATTAAAAACTGATCGACTCAGAATCGGTAGATTCTTAAATAATAAACAAGCAGGCCTGAACTTCACACAATGTGATTTTATTACCTCGTAAATACAACAAAAATATGAACATTGTATCCTGCGGCACATATGGTGTAATCAGTGTTATTTAAGTTGTGGCTTCAGTCGACGGTCATGGCGGGCGTAGCGTCTTCCAGGTCCCGCGACTCCGTGTTCTGCAGTTCTCGTCTGATTTCGGCGGACATCAGCGGGTGCGTTTGTATCCTCAGCAGTTCCAACAGCGCCTCCTTCTGTTCGGAGGACAGGTCGGCTTTATAACGCTGCACGAGCGTCAGTAAGCTCTGATGCCACAGCACCGGCAGAGTCCGTTTATCGCTGCGGAAGGACAGGAAGTGGGCGACCAGCGCGTCCAGCACACGGAAGGGCAGGGCGTACTTCTTATCCAGTAACAGGCGCAGGAAAATGCTGTTGGCTCCGTTATATTCCATCTCTGCCAGTTTGAGCATAGCAGCGCTGTGGAGAGGAAGTAAATGTCCTTTACTGAAATATTCCAGTGCTTTCTCAGATTATACAGTATAAGGATGTGTTCTGAATGGAATATAACCGCATTCCAAACACCTTCATTTCCTGTCTAATAACAATCCACATATTCCAGGAATACCAGATGAGATTACAGTCTAACAATACATGTTTGAATATCACACACATGCTTGGCATTTCAAACATGGATTGAAGTCAGAGGTGTCGCCACAGTTGGGTCAGTGTGTGTGTAGTGTGTAGTATGTGTGTGTGTAGTGTGTAGTATGTGTGTGTGTAGTGTGTGTGTGTGTGTATGTAGTGTGTGTGTGTGTATGTGTGTATGTGTATGTAGTGTGTGTAGTTCGTGTGTGTGTATGTAGTGTGTGTGTGTGTGTGTGTGTGTGTATATAGTGTGTGTGTGTATGTAGTTCGTGTGTGTGTGTATGTAGTGTATGTGTATATAGTGTGTGTGTGTATGTATGTGTGTGTGTGTATTTATGTAGAGTGTGTGTATGTAGAGTGTGTGTATGTGTGTATGTGTGTATGTATGTAGTGTGTGTGTGTGTGTGTGTGTGTGTGTGTGTGTATGTGTACCTGGAGTGCAGCACAGGGATGGAGCATTTAGTCAGTATATGTGTGTGTGTGTGTGTGTACCTGGAGTGCAGCACAGGGATGGAGCATTTAGTCAGTATATGTGTGTGTGTGTGTGTGTGTGTACCTGGAGTGCAGCACAGGGATGGAGCATTTAGTCAGTATATGTGTGTGTGTGTACCTGGAGTGCAGCACAGGGATGGAGCATTTAGTCAGTATATGTGTGTGTGTGTGTGTGTGTATGTAGTGTGTGTAGAGTGTGTGTGTGTGTGTGTGTATGTGTGTATGTAGTGTGTGTATGTGTGTGTGTGTATGTAGTATGTGTATGTATGTAGTGTGTGTGTGTTGTGTGTGTGTGTGTACCTGGAGTGCAGCACAGGGATGGAGCATTTAGTCAGTATATGTGTGTGTGTGTGTGTGTGTATGTAGTGTGTGTGTGTGTGTGTGTGTGTGTGTGTGTGTATGTGTACCTGGAGTGCAGCACAGGGATGGAGCATTTAGTCAGTATATGTGTGTGTGTGTGTGTGTACCTGGAGTGCAGCACAGGGATGGAGCATTTAGTCAGTATATGTGTGTGTGTGTGTGTGTGTTGTGTGTTGACCTGGAGTGCAGCACAGGGATGGAGCATTTAGTCAGTATATGTGTGTGTGTGTGTGTGTGTATGTAGTGTGTGTAGAGTGTGTGTGTGTGTGTGTGTATGTGTGTATGTAGTGTGTGTATGTGTGTGTGTGTATGTAGTATGTGTATGTATGTAGTGTGTGTGTGTTGTGTGTGTGTGTGTACCTGGAGTGCAGCACAGGGATGGAGCATTTAGTCAGTATGTGTGTGTGTGTGTGTGTGTGTGTGTGTGTGTGTACCTGGAGTGCAGCACAGGGATGGAGCATTTAGTCAGTATATATGTGTGTGTGTGTGTGTGTGTATGTATGTATGTATTGTGTGTGTGTGTAGTGTGTATGTAGTGTGTGTATGTATGTAGTGTGTGTGTGTGTGTGTGTGTATGTAGTGTGTTGTGTGTTGACCTGGAGTGCAGCACAGGGATGGAGCATTTAGTCAGTATATGTGTGTGTGTGTGTGTGTGTACCTGGAGTGCAGCACAGGGATGGAGCATTTAGTCAGTATATGTGTGTGTGTGTGTGTGTGTGTGTGTGTGTGTACCTGGAGTGCAGCACAGGGATGGAGCATTTAGTCAGTATATGTGTGTGTGTGTGTGTGTGTGTGTGTATGTGTGTATGTAGTGTGTGTATGTATGTATGTATTGTGTGTGTGTGTAGTGTGTGTGTAGTGTGTGTATGTATGTAGTGTGTGTGTGTGTGTGTGTATGTAGTGTGTTGTGTGTTGACCTGGAGTGCAGCACAGGGATGGAGCATTTAGTCAGTATATGTGTGTGTGTGTATGTATGTATGTATTGTGTGTGTGTGTAGTGTGTGTGTAGTGTGTGTATGTATGTAGTGTGTGTGTGTGTGTGTGAGTGTGTGTGTGTGAGTGTGTGTGTACCTGGAGTGCAGCACAGGGATGGAGCATT
>JAVLUX010000058.1:1265000-1295000 GCA_032164185.1 Moxostoma hubbsi | reverse complement strand
GCTGCGGGACGGGTCGACCCGACACCTCTGACATCACAGTGCCCACCTCAGTCTGTTTCTCTGTGATCTTCTCCATGATGATGTCCGCTAGCGTACGCCTACGACCACACACACACAACCCATGACCAACACAATCCCCTCAGAGCATCAATCACGTCCCACACTGGATGTGCTCTCACCTGACAGGTGGGTTCTTGTTCATAAACATCTGGATGGCTCTCTCGTCTTCAGGGTCCACCTGAACCTCAGAGCTGGACTCTTCTGCGGCTTCCGCCAGTGCTGGCCACTCTTCATCAGACTCTCCATCCTGTGTGCTCGGACCTGAAACATCAACAACATATTTACCTTTTCACTCCTATAACATGTATGTGTCAGACTTGATGAAAATCAGAGGTGCTTTTATTATGTAATACACTGCCCAGAATATGAATACATTACATAACACACAATCTTACCAGCAGTACTACACTTTTAACACATTTGAATTGTACCATGTGTTCTGGACATTGTTATCAGTGTCTCACCCAGTTGAGTAGCTTGTTGTCTCTTGGTCTCTGGTGTGAGTCCCAACTCAGTCTGTAGTTCGTCCTGTTGGATTCGGGCCTGTTGGAGGATCTTTCTGGACAGCTTCTCGTCCACATAGTCCTGCTCTTCATCATGGGTTCGGCTCCGGTTCTTCACACGGCCGCTGATCCGGATCGAATCTCCCTGCAGGATCTGATCCGCCAAAGACACACCAGCACCAGCACCGCTGCGATCCGGTCCGGACTTACTCTTCTTTACCTTCGGCATGATGATTATATTATTAATATCATAAATATATTATTATGTATTCCTACATGGACTCATGACACGCTGCTGGGCGCACAACACACGTGGGTCTTCAGTAAATGGCGTTGTGTGTGTGTCCGATTCGTTTCAGCGTGTGAATGTTCATGCCTGTCCAGAACGCTGATCTGAGATCAGATGACGCGGACGAGCGCTGGTCACAGTGTTTATATTGCACTGATACCAGCTGATCTCAGAGCAGCGCTGCGTTCACTGTTTACTTCCGCTCACAACTCCGCCTACATGAGTGTGTACCGTTCTGAATTACTGTATCAGTCTGTTTGCGTGCTTATTATTACTTTATATATTTAATTATGATTATCTGTGTCTTGTTCAAATACATTTCTCAATTTAACTGATTCTGTATTATTAACGAATGCAACAATGAACCGGTAGTAAATACCGGTTCCCGGAAGCGTGTAGCATTGAAACGGATGTTGAAACTGTTTTATTATTTTATAATAAATGTTTGTTTTGACGATTCGTTTCGTGTGTTCTGCTGTTATTATAACATTTACAATTATTAAATACTTATTGCGCTGTGAGTCTTAATTTTTTACAATTAATCAGATGTTTTACATAATCAGTTTATATTTTAATATTAATATTTTTCTTCTGATCGTTTTGATTATGAATAAAAAAAAAAAAAACACACACACAACAAAAACACATATTTAAGACTAATACAGTGTTTTTAATGTTGGGAGGACATTACACAGTATAAACAATTAAGAGCACCTGCTATAATAATATTGCTCCCTAAAATGTACTTGTTTACTTATTTATTACATTTCCGTGTGGACTGTGCTGATGACTAAATTTGCATTATGCATATTGTGCATTAACGCTAACATGAAAACTGTAACAGTGCGCAACAATGAACCACTGGGGAAAAAAATACATTTTATGACATGATATGTTGTCCAAATACTGGTGTACTATCTTACTACACACTCAGAAGTACTTTACCATACAAGGTATACATGTACTTTAAGTGTCTTTGTTTACGCTCCATACAAACCAGACTTCAAGTATTAATTTATAATTACATTTTTGTTTAAGTATTGTTCAAGGGATTAAAAGGAGTTCGGCTCAACCGACATCATGTCAGGCATAATGATGATTGCCAGACGAATCTTAAATATTATCAGTGATAATCAGTGTTTATCCACAAATTCTGTTTATTCCATCTTAACCAGGAACATTTTTAAAATCTTTACTTTAGGCTCTGAAATATTTGCACTTTATACTTAAATATTGTAAATAGGAAATAATTCTCACGAAGGTTAATCCGTTAAATTGGAACTTTAAAACCTGAGCGACGTCGACTCGACCAATAGGAGACCAGCTGAATTGCGCAACCGATCGCCCTCTAAACCAATCAAACAACGCCATCAGTGGATCGACCGCTCTCCAGCCAATCAGGCTCAGTGACGTCGATGCTGGACCAGTTTGGTTGAGCCGAAATGGTGACAGTTCGCGCGTGCGGATGATGGCGGTAAATAACAGCCGAACGTGAGTGTAAAAACAATAAAAACACACACATATTTACCGTCATTTTCCGCGTGTAACGGACTTTACCGACTGTGTGGTGGAGTTTACATTGCACTCGCGCTGAGGGGCAGTTTTATAGAAGATCGTCGGGGTTTTTTGTGAGTTTGTTCCGTGTCTGCCGCTCGAGCTGGTTTATGTTTAACGGGTTTAAAGTAACGGATCCATCACGCAGGTGTAAACACACACAACCGTAAGTCCGCCGGTACCGGAACCTCCCGTATACGCCGCTGCCGCTGGTTCCGCTTGTCTCCCGGCGGAGCGCCTTTTGTTCTGTGAGTAGCACTAGCGGCTTAGCACACACACACACACACACACACACACACATACACACACACTGCATTGTGTGACAGACAACATTCAAAGAACTGAGACAAACACTCGTATACTTACACACAAACAAATATATACATGCACTTACACATGCACAAACATGCACGCATTACCATATTCCTAAAGCACAACACACACTCGTATACTTACACACAAACAAATATATACATGCACTTACACATGCACAAACATGCACGCATTACCATATTCCTAAAGCACAACACACACTCGTATACTTACACACAGACAAATATATACATGCACTTACACATGCACAAACATGCACGCATTACCATATTCCTAAAGCATAACACACACTCATATACTTACACACAAACAAATATATACATGCACTTACACATGCACAAACATGCACGCATTACCATATTCCTAAAGCACAACACACACTCGTATACTTACACACAAACAAATATATACATGCACTTACACATGCACAAACATGCACGCATTACCATATTCCTAAAGCACAACACACACTCATATACTTACACACAGACAAATATATACATGCACTTACACATGCACAAACATGCACGCATTACCATATTCCTAAAGCACAACACACGCTCATATACTTACACACAAACAAATATATACATGCACTTACACATGCACAAACATGCACGCATTACCATATTCCTAAAGCACAACACACACTCGTATACTTACACACAAACAAATATATACATGCACTTACACATGCACAAACATGCACGCATTACCATATTCCTAAAGCACAACACACACTCGTATACTTACACACAGACAAATATATACATGCACTTACACATGCACAAACATGCACGCATTACCATATTCCTAAAGCACAACACACACTCATATACTTACACACAGACAAATATATACATGCACTTACACATGCACAAACATGCACGCATTACCATATTCCTAAAGCACAACACACACTCGTATACTTACACACAAACAAATATATACATGCACTTACACATGCACAAACATGCACGCATTACCATATTCCTAAAGCACAACACACACTCGTATACTTACACACAGACAAATATATACATGCACTTACACATGCACAAACATGCACGCATTACCATATTCCTAAAGCACAACACACACTCGTATACTTACACACAGACAAATATATACATGCACTTACACATGCACAAACATGCACGCATTACCATATTCCTAAAGCACAACACACACTCATATACTTACACACAGACAAATATATACATGCACTTACACATGCACAAACATGCACGCATTACCATATTCCTAAAGCACAACACACACTCATATACTTACACACAGACAAATATATACATGCACTTACACATGCACGCATTACCATATTCCTAAAGCATAACACACACTCATATACTTACACACAAACAAATATATACATGCACTTACACATGCACAAACATGCACGCATTACCATATTCCTAAAGCACAACACACACTCATATACTTACACACAGACAAATATATACATGCACTTACACATGCACGCATTACCATATTCCTAAAGCATAACACACACTCATATACTTACACACAAACAAATATATACATGCACTTACACATGCACAAACATGCACGCATTACCATATTCCTAAAGCACAACACACACTCATATACTTACACACAGACAAATATATACATGCACTTACACATGCACGCATTACCATATTCCTAAAGCACAACACACACTCGTATACTTACACACAAACAAATATATACATGCACTTACACATGCACAAACATGCACGCATTACCATATTCCTAAAGCACAACACACACTCATATACTTACACACAGACAAATATATACATGCACTTACACATGCACAAACATGCACGCATTACCATATTCCTAAAGCACAACACACACTCGTATACTTACACACAAACAAATATATACATGCACTTACACATGCACAAACATGCACGCATTACCATATTCCTAAAGCATAACACACGCTCATATACTTACACACAAACAAATATATACATGCACTTACACATGCACAAACATGCACGCATTACCATATTCCTAAAGCATAACACACGCTCATATACTTACACACAGACAAATATATACATGCACTTACACATGCACAAACATGCACGCATTACCATATTCCTAAAGCATAACACACACTCATATACTTACACACAGACAAATATATACATGCACTTACACATGCACAAACATGCACGCATTACCATATTCCTAAAGCACAACACACACTCGTATACTTACACACAAACAAATATATATATGCACTTACACATGCACAAACATGCACGCATTACCATATTCCTAAAGCACAACACACGCTCATATACTTACACACAGACAAATATATACATGCACTTACACATGCACAAACATGCACGCATTACCATATTCCTAAAGCACAACACACGCTCATATACTTACACACAGACAAATATATACATGCACTTACACATGCACGAACATGCACGCATTACCATATTCCTAAAGCACAACACACACTCATATACTTACACACAGACAAATATATACATGCACTTACACATGCACGAACATGCACGCATTACCATATTCCTAAAGCACAACACACACTCATATACTTACACACAGACAAATATATACATGCACTTACACATGCACAAACATGCACGCATTACCATATTCCTAAAGCATAACACACGCTCGTATACTTACACACAAACAAATATATACATGCACTTACACATGCACAAACATGCACGCATTACCATATTCCTAAAGCATAACACACGCTCGTATACTTACACACAGACAAATATATACATGCACTTACACATGCACAAACATGCACGCATTACCATATTCCTAAAGCATAACACACACTCGTATACTTACACACAAACAAATATATACATGCACTTACACATGCACAAACATGCACGCATTACCATATTCCTAAAGCATAACACACGCTCATATACTTACACACAGACAAATATATACATGCACTTACACATGCACAAACATGCACGCATTACCATATTCCTAAAGCATAACACACGCTCGTATACTTACACACAGACAAATATATACATGCACTTACACATGCACAAACATGCACGCATTACCATATTCCTAAAGCACAACACACACTCATATACTTACACACAAACAAATATATACATGCACTTACACATGCACGCATTACCATTTTCCTAAAGCATAACACACGCTCATATACTTACACACAAACAAATATATACATGCACTTACACATGCACGCATTACCATATTCCTAAAGCACAACACACACTCGTATACTTACACACAGACAAATATATACATGCACTTACACATGCACAAACATGCACGCATTACCATATTCCTAAAGCACAACACACGCTCATATACTTACACACAGACAAATATATACATGCACTTACACATGCACAAACATGCACGCATTACCATATTCCTAAAGCACAACACACACTCGTATACTTACACACAGACAAATATATACATGCACTTACACATGCACAAACATGCACGCATTACCATATTCCTAAAGCACAACACACACTCGTATACTTACACACAAACAAATATATACATGCACTTACACATGCACAAACATGCACGCATTACCATATTCCTAAAGCATAACACACACTCGTATACTTACACACAAACAAATATATACATGCACTTACACATGCACAAACATGCACGCATTACCATATTCCTAAAGCATAACACACGCTCATATACTTACACACAAACAAATATATACATGCACTTACACATGCACGCATTACCATTTTCCTAAAGCATAACACACGCTCGTATACTTACACACAAACAAATATATACATGCACTTACACATGCACAAACATGCACGCATTACCATATTCCTAAAGCATAACACACGCTCATATACTTACACACAAACAAATATATACATGCACTTACACATGCACGCATTACCATTTTCCTAAAGCATAACACACGCTCATATACTTACACACAAACAAATATATACATGCACTTACACATGCACTTACACATGCACGCATTACCATATTCCTAAAGCATAACACACGCTCATATACTTACACACAGACAAATATATACATGCACTTACACATGCACAAACATGCACTCATTACCATATTCCTAAAGCATAACACACGCTCATATACTTACACACAGACAAATATATACATGCACTTACACATGAACAAACATGCACGCATTACCATATTCCTAAAGCATAACACACGCTCATATACTTACAAACAAATATATACATGCACTTACACATGCACTTACACATGCACGCATTACCATATTCCTAAAGCATAACACACGCTCATATACTTACACACAGACAAATATATACATGCACTTACACATGCACAAACATGCACGCATTACCATATTCCTAAAGCATAACACACGCTCATATACTTACACACAGACAAATATATACATGCACTTACACATGAACAAACATGCACGCATTACCATATTCCTAAAGCATAACACACGCTCATATACTTACACACAGACAAATATATACATGCACTTACACATGCACAAACATGCACGCATTACCATTTTCCTAAAGCACAACACACACTCGTATACTTACACACAAACAAATATATACATGCACTTACACATGCACAAACATGCACGCATTACCATATTCCTAAAGCACAACACACACTCGTATACTTACACACAAACAAATATATACATGCACTTACACATGCACAAACATGCACGCATTACCATATTCCTAAAGCACAACACACACTCATATACTTACACACAGACAAATATATACATGCACTTACACATGCACAAACATGCACGCATTACCATATTCCTAAAGCACAACACACACTCGTATACTTACACACAGACAAATATATACATGCACTTACACATGCACAAACATGCACGCATTACCATATTCCTAAAGCACAACACACACTCGTATACTTACACACAAACAAATATATATATGCACTTACACATGCACAAACATGCACGCATTACCATTTTCCTAAAGCACAACACACACACTCGTATACTTACACACAGACAAATATATACATGCACTTACACATGCACAAACATGCACGCATTACCATATTCCTAAAGCACAACACACGCTCATATACTTACACACAGACAAATATATACATGCACTTACACATGCACAAACATGCACGCATTACCATATTCCTAAAGCATAACACACGCTCGTATACTTACACACAAACAAATATATACATGCACTTACACATGCACAAACATGCACGCATTACCATATTCCTAAAGCATAACACACACTCGTATACTTACACACAGACAAATATATACATGCACTTACACATGCACAAACATGCACGCATTACCATATTCCTAAAGCACAACACACACTCGTATACTTACACACAAACAAATATATACATGCACTTACACATGCACAAACATGCACGCATTACCATATTCCTAAAGCATAACACACACTCGTATACTTACACACAAACAAACATATACATGCACTTACACATGCACAAACATGCACGCATTACCATATTCCTAAAGCATAACACACGCTCATATACTTACACACAAACAAATATATACATGCACTTACACATGCACGCATTACCATTTTCCTAAAGCATAACACACGCTCCTATACTTACACGCAGACAAATATATACATGCACTTACACATGCACGCATTACCATATTCCTAAAGCATAACACACACTCATATACTTACACACAGACAAATATATACATGCACTTACACATGCACAAACATGCACGCATTACCATATTCCTAAAGCACAACACACACTCATATACTTACACACAGACAAATATATACATGCACTTACACATGCACGCATTACCATATTCCTAAAGCACAACACACACTCATGCACTTACACATGCACAAACATGCACGCATTACCATATTCCTAAAGCATAACACACACTCATATACTTACACACAGACAAATATATACATGCACTTACACATGCACAAACATGCACGCATTACCATATTCCTAAAGCATAACACACACTCGTATACTTACACACAGACAAATATATACATGCACTTACACATGCACAAACATGCACGCATTACCATATTCCTAAAGCACAACACACACTCGTATACTTACACACAAACAAATATATACATGCACTTACACATGCACAAACATGCACGCATTACCATATTCCTAAAGCACAACACACACTCGTATACTTACACACAAACAAATATATACATGCACTTACACATGCACAAACATGCACGCATTACCATATTCCTAAAGCATAACACACACTCATATACTTACACACAGACAAATATATACATGCACTTACACATGCACAAACATGCACGCATTACCATATTCCTAAAGCATAACACACACTCATATACTTACACACAGACAAATATATACATGCACTTACACATGCACAAACATGCACGCATTACCATATTCCTAAAGCACAACACACACTCGTATACTTACACACAAACAAATATATACATGCACTTACACATGCACAAACATGCACGCATTACCATATTCCTAAAGCACAACACACACTCGTATACTTACACACAAACAAATATATACATGCACTTACACATGCACAAACATGCACGCATTACCATATTCCTAAAGCACAACACACACTCATGCACTTACACATGCACAAACATGCACGCATTACCATATTCCTAAAGCATAACACACACTCATATACTTACACACAGACAAATATATACATGCACTTACACATGCACAAACATGCACGCATTACCATATTCCTAAAGCATAACACACACTCATATACTTACACACAAACAAATATATACATGCACTTACACATGCACAAACATGCACGCATTACCATATTCCTAAAGCACAACACACGCTCATATACTTACACACAAACAAATATATACATGCACTTACACATGCACAAACATGCACGCATTACCATATTCCTAAAGCATAACACACGCTCGTATACTTACACACAGACAAATATATACATGCACAAACATGCACGCATTACCATATTCCTAAAGCACAACACACACTCATATACTTACACGCAGACAAATATATACATGCACTTACACATGCACAAACATGCACGCATTACCATATTCCTAAAGCATAACACACGCTCGTATACTTACACACAGACAAATATATACATGCACTTACACATGCACAAACATGCACGCATTACCATATTCCTAAAGCATAACACACGCTCGTATACTTACACACAAACAAATATATACATGCACTTACACATGCACAAACATGCACGCATTACCATATTCCTAAAGCACAACACACGCTCATATACTTACACACAGACAAATATATACATGCACTTACACATGCACAAACATGCACGCATTACCATATTCCTAAAGCACAACACACGCTCGTATACTTACAGACAAATATATACATGCACTTACACATGCACAAACATGCACGCATTACCATATTCCTAAAGCACAACACACATTCGTATACTTACACACAGACAAATATATACATGCACTTACACATGCACGAACATGCACGCATTACCATATTCCTAAAGCATAACACACACTCGTATACTTACACACAAACAAATATATACATGCACTTACACATGCACAAACATGCACGCATTACCATATTCCTAAAGCATAACACACGCTCGTATACTTACACACAGACAAATATATACATGCACTTACACATGCACAAACATGCACGCATTACCATATTCCTAAAGCATAACACACACTCATATACATACCCCAAAACGCAGACACACTCCGAACCAGTTTAGTTGATCAGTTTAATTTCAGGACTGACCCTTGTAATAGACTGATGTATTATGGATCAATAACTCTTAATCATGTTAAAGTTTCAGGTGTAAATAACATGCATGTTTCCCGTCAACAGCAGTAATTCTGCGTGATGAAGCCCTTTAAGTTCTACAGCTGCAGGAAATGCCTGCTCTGATGCTGGACCTCAACTACTTCTCACAGTGAGTCTGTTTGTACATGCACTTTCAAAGTTTGATTGACTCATATGTCATGTAAGCGCAAACATTGTCCCTCAATTAAAACATTTCAATTAAGTTGCTGCAAACTGACCGAGGTGCAGCGGTGCATGTATATGGGGGTAAAGAGAAAGCCGCACACACACAGCGCATGTAAACCAGAACAACGCTTTCCAGTCTTGAGCAGCTCACAATTAATGGCTTCTGGTTTCCATGTTTCCATGTAAGTCGTCTTTTTAAAGCATCCTTATAGTCCTTTTTAGTACCAGTCTGATTTTTCGATGTCAGACTTGCAGTAGATAATTTGATTGTAGTCCTGCTTCATCCAGCATGTATATGGGGTAATCAGACCACATGTTGTGTGCATGCTCCAAAAGATAAAGGTGACCCACAATGTGTATTTAACACTTCCTCAGCTGAAGTTATGCGTTGTGTCATTTATACTTGGACAGACAGATGAGTAGAATACTGAGTATTGGCATTGTTACCACATTTTGGCTTTGTAGGCAGTACACCCTTGTCCGTTTCTTTAATGAATTTGAATTTTAGCCAAAAAAATGCTATGCAAATGGAGGTTTTCCATAGTAATTTTTAGTAAATAAACTTTGGTATTATGTTGTAAATTTATGTAGCAAGTCACTTTACTAGTTACTTTCAAAAAGTGTCATTGTGTGACTTTTAATGAGTTAGACCTCAACACTGCCGATAAAGGAAATTGTTTGCAATTATCTGCCTCTGTCGTCTTCAGGATGGGCGCGGTCATGGCGTGTGGATCCTGACTCTGTGTGCTCATGCGTGTTGGGAGACATGGATCGCTGTAAACATGTGGTGCGGCTCCGTTTGGGCCATGGCCACTCTATCCTCAACCCGCAGATGTGGCGCTGTGTGGACTGCAGCACCACAGAGTCAGTATGGGCTTGTCTGAAGTGCTCTCACGTGGCGTGCGGCCGCTACATGGAGGAACACTTCCTCAGTCACTACCAGCAGTCGCAGCACCCCTTGGCCATGGAGGTTCGTGAGTTGGACGTCTTTTGTTTTGCGTGTGGAGATTATGTGTTGAACGATAATGTCGAGGGAGACCTGAAGCTCCTCCGAGGTGCTCTGTCAACAGTCCGCCATCCCGGTCAGCGCTCTCTGCGGTCTTCTGTGGCCGATGGTGCTCTCAGAGCACGGGAGGGTGCAGAGCTGCGGACGGCCATGCAGACAGCATTGTGGCATCGGCGCAAAACTCTTCTCAGAGGTGCCATACACCACTGGAGAAGTCGTCAGCAGGAGGAGTTGAGGAGGCGCGAGGAGAAACAGGAGCAGGAGCGAGAGGAGAAGCGACAACAACGCAGGGAGGTCAAGAGGAGACTGATGGGAGAACTTGCTAACGTCCCGCCAAGGAAGAGCGCACGCCTGCTTACTCAGGCTCCTCGTCCCACACTCGCCCTCATCCCGCAGAAGTTCCGTGATCCCCCTGACCGACTCCTGTCTGTTCCCAAACATCTCCTACTTCCCCTGTCCAGCAAACCTCTTGCACGCAAACCACTCCGTGCTGCAGGTAGGTTGCGCCGATATCATTCGTCACGGTCATCTCGTCGCAGGAAACTTGCACCCGGAGTAACAGGACTGCGTAACCTAGGCAACACATGTTATATGAACTCCATCCTGCAGGTGTTGAGTCACCTGCAGAAGTTCAGAGAGTGTTTCCTCACACTGGATCTGTGTGAGACAGAAGAGCTGCTTGCTAAGACCAACCACTCGCAGGGTATGGTGGGCGGGGCCAGTGCTCTCACTGCTCTGGGCCGCATGGGGAGGGTGAGTGGAGGTACCTTGCTGGGCAGCAAACAGAACATCACACCTAGTCTTAGCGCAGCCGAACTGGTCCAACCTAAAGAGCCGCGATCTTCGTCTCGGCCACAGATGTCGCTGTGTCACGAGCTGCACACGCTCTTTAGGGTCATGTGGTCGGGTCGGTGGTCTCTGGTTTCTCCATTCGCCATGCTGCACTCCGTATGGAATCTGATTCCGGCATTTCGTGGATACGACCAGCAGGATGCGCAGGAGTTCCTATGTGAGCTTCTGGATAAAGTTCAACAGGAACTGGAATCTGACGGACCCCGGAAACATTTCCTGATCCCCCTCACCCAGCGGAAACTGTCCAAACAGGTCCTCAAAGTGCTCAACACAATCTTCCACGGACAGCTGCTCAGCCAGGTAATGCACAACTTGCACTGTTTATTTGAGAAATCTGTTGTTATTTCTGAACTGAATTGATGTCTTGCTGTCCCCCCAGGTAACGTGTTTGTCCTGCGAGCGCAAGTCGAACACGGTTGAGCCGTTCTGGGATTTGTCTCTGGAGTTCCCAGAGCGATATCACCGCATGGAGAAGCCCAGCGCTGCAGCGTGTCAGCGGAGCTGCTCTCTTTCGGAGATGCTCGCAAAGTTCACAGAGACGGAAGCTTTGGAGGGCTGCATCTACGCCTGCAACTTCTGCAACAGTCAGTACCCGGAACTCTGGACTTTCCTTACAGATCTATCTAGGTGTGATGTATGATTATTGATGCTTTTCCCATTTAAATTTGCTGTTTGTTTGTTTGTTAGGAAAACGTCGCAAATCGTCCCATAAGCCCCTGTCCCTGTCTGAGGCCTGTAAGCAGTTACTCATCTGCCGTTTACCTCAGGTGCTGCGGCTACACCTTAAACGCTTCCGGTTAGTCGGAACTCTTCCTGAGTTTCACCTTCAAAAACTCCCATCACATAGCTGTGCTCTCTTTCCAACAATTCCATTCACATGTTTCCAGGTGGTCCGGTCGGAATCACCGGGAGAAGATCGGCGTCCATGTGGCTTTCGATCAGGTCCTGAATATAGAACCGTACTGCTACTCGGATGCTGCCACGTCGCCACAAAGAGAGGCCTACACCTACGACCTGTCTGCTGTAGTGATGCATCATGGGAAAGGCTTTGGCTCAGGGCACTACACAGCCTACTGTTATAACACTGAAGGTGGTATGTAACTGTTCCGTAACCACCGTTTATAAAGGTGTTGTCACACTAGAGCTCAAACTCAAGTTCGTTTGATGTCACTCTTTGGTTCGTTTGATCGTGTGAAACCTCTTTTCAGAAATGGATGTGCAATAGTGAAAGTAGTAGTAGTAGTGTACTCGCAGTTGGTCAAAGCAATCCAGCCCATTTTGCACAAGTGAATCCCAAACGATTATAGGATAAGTGTCATGGTTGCTGTGTTGGTGTTGCAGGTTTCTGGGTTCACTGTAACGACTCCGAGATGAACGTGTGCAGTGTGGAGGAGGTGTGCAGCACTCAGGCCTACATCCTGTTCTACACGCAACGCTCCTCCTAGACCTGTCTCTCTCTCTCTACCTGTTTCTCTACCTCTCTCTCTCTCTCTATTGGTCTTTCTCTTTGCCTTTCTATACCTGCCTCTCTCTTCTCTCTACCTGTCTCTCTGTCTGTCTCTGCTGGCACAGTCACACTTTACCCAGGGCATTCAGGACCAAACTAACTCACCTGCAGGGTCCAGTACAGCAGGGACACACACTCACAGTTGAACTCCAGGTACTGAAGTCCGTCTGCTGTCGTTTCATTGGACGGATTGAAACAGACGGCCGCTCATCCTGGAGAGAATGTGACAGCAATATGACCATCACACACACTGAATCAGGAATTCTTCACCTTTGATACTGCAACGGTTTTCTACTCTATTTCTATTGGGGTTTCAATTCAGGAAAACAGAGAAAGCCTCTTGATTTCCATCAGTGAAAATGACTGAACAATCAATGATGCTGAATGTCTTTAGTTGTGTGTGTTTGTGTGTTTGGAAGGGTGTGACTGCTGACCTCTGACCCTTGTCCTGTATTGTGAGAGCACCTGTTATCAACTTTATTGATCTTGTGGGATCTTACTGATGATAGTGATTAAAAAATAACCTTAATCTCTGTGTTACTGTCTCCTTTTTATATACAAGTCTGTTTATTTCTCTACAATAACTAATAATGTAATGCAAAAACTGGTTTGACCTGACTGACTCACTAGATATAAATGTTTCTAATTATTGGACCATCATTACACGTTCCTTTTTAATGTTTACAAACTGCCCACCTCATGGCAAAACTCACAGAATTGACTACTGGTTACTCAAAGTTCTTAAATATCTGATTAGTTTTTATTTGGCCGTCGATGGAGATACATGGGTTTTGTTCGCATAATTATGTAGTTACAGAAACAGCAGGGATAATTGGCACATGCTAACCATCTGGACTGGTCTTGTCCAAATGTAAAGTTTATTTGGACAAGAGCCACCCAAGACTGTCCGACCAGCAAAGAGGTTTTTTTTTAACAGAGTAATTTTGTAATTCAAAATTACATCTGCCAAAAAAATTCATGGACATTACTTTTGAGTATAAAGCAGATTAAAGCGCTGTAGTTAAGGACATTTCATGTATTCGAAATTTACGCCTTGTGCGTCAGTTTAAAAAAGTTACTCGGAGGTCCTTAATGGACAAAAATGTCCACGTCAAACAATTGTAATAATATTATATATTAATATTATTTTCCACTATCAATGATTTACTTTAAGCGATATCAATCCAGATAATATCTACCAAATACTCATTCATTTTTAGGATTTTAATGCCAGCTTATTTATCAACATAATTCCTCTGTTGCTTTTCTCAATACACACATACAAAATACACTCTGACATCTGTACCATGACACACACAATTGCATCATTTAATCAATTCAATAATACAGAGAATAGGGGAAAAGCTTGTATTTTCTCCATAGGCTAAACATGAGATAAACCGTACCATCTGGTGGAAAGTGGAAAATGTTAAAAATGTCATTTTTGTAGTCAGGGCTCCGGAATGAAAGAACAATATCATATAATTCATGATTTGATGCTTTAATGTCACTGGGATCAAATATTGTTTTAATGGGTTTCAATGGGGACATTTTTGTCCTGAAGGTCCCGAGTGTGACTATTGTGTACACAATGTATTAGAGATGTATTATAGGAACTGAGGTTGAAATATCAAAATTACCCCCAAAAATACACACCTTTTGGCAAAATATATGCCGTTGGAATTAATACAGCTAAAATGATCGAAAAAGACAAAAAGGTCGCTCAAGGGTTATAAGGACAGACGAAACTGAATATCTTGCAAAATATCTGAAGTCATAAACGTCTCAAACTAAAATACAGTGATTCGTTTTTTCTCAGACACGCCAAATCAAGCAGTATGGTACTTTGTTTAATCTTTACTTTATTTCAAGCGTAAGGTTCCCGCCTTTTCTGTGTTTAAATTACCTCAGAGCAGTCCGTCAACGGTCATTAGATGTGCTGTCTGAGGCTGAGATCTGATGAAGTTGATATTTCTAATTCTGTCCACGATCCAGACACAGTTTGTCAGATCGATCTCATTTGCATAAGATTAATTAAATGTAGCTGTTTCTCATTAGAACGATAATGAGAAAACCACCGCAGAGTAGTACCGCCATCTGCCGCCAGGTGGCGCCCAGGTTGTTGGCCATATATCTGTGTTAAGAGCGGGAAGTGGGTTCCTGTAACTAGTGTAATCCAATTTGGGATTAAGGAATTTTATCTCGATTACAATCTGGATTACGGCATCAGATTGTTGCCTCAGCACCACATTATAAACACTGACACACACACACACACACACACACTTACATACAAATATACATACATGTATATATGCAGATTGACCTATGTAAAAAGTAAAATTAATGAAGCAAAACAGCCTGTAGATCTCAATTATTTGCAAATGTCTTTATTAAGAATGGTGTTGTGATTTTTAGCAAACGGGTAGAAACATGAGAAATGTGATCATGCCATTGGGATTGAGCGTGTTACACTGTAGCTGTTTGCAAAAATGTTCTGGTGACGAATGGGGTTATTGATTATTGACTACTGACGTTACATGTCTGCCATTTCAATCTATGCCAACTATCACTTAACAACACACATAGTAAAATGGCAATGACCATGTGTCATCCTCCCTAATGTGATATTTCAGAAGATAAAATATAACAGACATTGAATTTCACAGAGACAAAACGTACAAGAATCAGCATATGTAAAAGGCCCTTCATTTAAGTCTGCATGTAATCAAAAATTGATGCTATTTACTTTGTTAGCACACATCGCTAGTCTTGTGGTGAACAATTCATCCGTGCATGTTAATGCACAGAAGAAAAAAAAGTTTGTCTTCGTAATCTTAAATCTAAAATCTGAAAATTAGCTTCGCCTCTGGAATGACATTCCTTCTCTGATGACGTTTATTGTGACATATTGGGCAGAACATACTTTAACACATCCCCTCCAACCGCCAGTCTGCGTTGAGCTTCGACAGCGAGTAAAAAATAAGCATAACAATCAGAGATGGCGAGGAGGTGCGTTTTAGGTTGTGGCTCTCCCAAAACACTTTCCCAATCGCCCAAATACCCTGGTTGCGGGCACGATGGCTTGATTTTTTGCATTTCGAAGAAGGAGGGATATCAGAGAGGTTGCGGTTGTGTTTGAGGCATTTCACCCACGAATGCTTTCAAAAACTGGACAGAAAACGAAATGGGGGTTTTGAAAATATCTGTCTTTGACAGATCTGGCTGTCCTGTAAATGTACACCAACAGTGATAGCAAATAATTAGTTGCAATTTTACTAATTGTAAAACTAGCATCACAGGGGCCTGGGTATCTCAGCGAGTATTGACACTGACTATCACACCTGGAGTCGTGAGTTTGATCTAGGGCGTGCTGAGTGACTCCAGCCAGGTCTCCTAAGCAACCAAATTGTCCCGGTTGCTAGGGAGGGTAGAGTCACATGGGGTAACCTCCTCATGGTTACTATAATGTGGTTCTCGCTCTCGGTGGGGCGTGTGGCGAGTTGTGTGTGGATGCCGTGGAGAATAGCTTGAAGCCTCCACACGCGCTACGTCTCCACGGTAACGCACTCAACAAGTCACATGATAAGATGCGCGGATTGACAGTCTCAGACACGGTCTCAACCGAGATTCGTCCTCCGCCACCTGGATTGAGGCGAGTCACTACACCACCATGAGGACTTAGAGCGCATTGGGAATTGGGCGTTCCAGATTGTGGAGAAAAGGGGAGAAAATCCCCCCCAAAAACTCAAATTAGCATTACCATTGGAGACATCAAGATGCTCTCGAGGATGAACTCACTCCTGAGCCTCCACATCCAGGTCACCATTAGTACTCTCAGCAGGTAATGGCTCAAACATATCAGGCCTGATTCCTGCGATAAAATGACCCTCTGTTTGCTCCTGCTCCTCGTCCTCCTCCACCTGCGAACAAACTTCTTCCCCATCGAACACGATTGATGGCGGTGTGTCAGGCGGCGAGAAGTCCTCCACAACTGGCTGTAAACTTGCATTCAGATCTGCCTCCATTTCTAGATCCAATCAATTCCCAATGGAGAAAATCAAGCCCTGCCCACAATGTTTCTCATTCAGTGTCCCGTTTCACTCGGAAATATGTCACGATGCTGAAGTAATGTCGCTCGCAACTTCCGTTACATGCAGACTTTAATGATGATGACTGGTCTAAGATGGGATTGCGTAAGTCAGAGTAAAGCCATGCATTAACAGAAAAACGTATTTCTTGTGTCTGAAACCATTTTAACATTCATTCGTTTAAGGGATGAAATGAGGGTAAGTAAATTAACAGAATTTTCCTTTTTAGGTTGACTATCCCTAAAGAGACAGAGGCAAGAAGACAAAGGTCTAAATAAAATGATAAATCCTCATGAATTGATAAGTTGTTTCAGCCAGGACTGAGATTGAAACAGTGCCGTCTTCAGACTTGGTATCGCCCTGTCAAAGCAGGGCTATAAAGTCACTTGTCTTGCCCACCCAAATCACTGAAGTAAATAAATAAATGGATGTTTATATAGTTTTATACATCCATAAATCTCTCGCCAACTTCTGATGAGATGAGATTACGATGGGACAGGTCACCGTTAAAATTAAGTTCTGAGCGTTTATTCTAATTGGTTCTCTCAGCTGGGCTGTAGAAAGAGCTCCAGCCAATCCCAGTGTTTCCATAGTGTGACAAGGAAGAGCGCCAGGGCGAGGGTGGCGCCAACACGGGCGCGAGTCTTCATGAGGGGCGTGATGAAGTTGGCCATGGTGGAGACGAACACCAGCAGCACGGCCATCAGGGCGAGAATCACGTTGATGAGTTTTCCTAGCAGTGCTCGTGCGTTTGCGTTCTCGACGCCCTCCAACTGTACCACCTGCTGCTGCTGCTGCTGCAGCTCCAGTTTGGTGATGCGCGTCAGACAGGACTCTACCGCCTCCTGTGCCCACAAACACACACACACACAGGGGTTGACATGACACTATAATCATAATTTAGGTTTAAAGTTTTATGTTATGTAATTTTGATTGTAAAGTACATATACAGGTATATTATTTCAGAGATGTTTAGATATTTTGACCGTTTCATTGATGCACATACAGGATAACCAGCCAATTTTCAGGAAATCAATCTACCAATGGATTACTTATAGCTGACTGGATATTAAACTGAGATAGAAGACTGTATTACAACATCTAAATACAAAAAAGTAATTTCACACACTAACCTGGATGTCTCGTGCCCTCTCGTACGACTGATACGCCACCTTCTCCTCCATGCTGGCGAGCTCCTGCTTCAGGTTGCTCATCTCGTTCTGATGAAGTTCCGTCAGGTCGTTCAACTGTTCTTCTAGACGCTCGTACCTATGTTGGAGAGGCAAGGCATACGTTTCAATATTCGGTTCTCTGATGCCCTAAATGTCCTGTAGGTGGTGCTCTTTTACCTGTATCGCTCTTCCTGCAAGCATTGGGTCATGTAGGTGTAGTCGCTCTGCAGCTGCACCTTCATGTCTTCGATTGCGTCCTCCATATGCACCTGACTGGCTTTGATCTCCTGCAGGCCTTCCAGTAGCACATCCCAAGAGGAAGACGACGAGTGGTGGTGATGATGGTGGTGATGGTGTCCATCCAGTCGAGGGCTGCCCATGGTCGCCCCCATCCCGGACATAGCCCCTCCCGCCCCACCAGAGTTGCTGCCAACTGCAGACCCAGAGGTGGCGCTGGAGCATTCATCGTCGCTGCCGTATTTAGGGCTGGAGACAAGGGTGGCACTCCCGCTCAGAGCTCTGGGCGTCTCCTCTGCGTGCCCGTCCTCCAGAGTGTCCTTCATGTGCGCTATGTTGTCGGCGCTGCCGAACTTGTTGCGAATGAGACTGGCAAACTCTCGCGGTTTGGAGACAACGGCAGTGTGCGTGAGCGCCGAGACTCCACCCTTTACCCCTTCCACCACACCCCCTCCGAAACCACTGATTCCCGCCCGAACATTAGCACCAACATCTTTCAGCCCCTGCTGCATGTCCCTCAACACGTCTTTGGGCTGCCGCGCGGGACCATTCTGCAAACGAGAGAAGCATTGGTAGTAATGTAGAAGAAACATTCAAACCCATGATAAAATGCAGTCAAAGATGCATGCATGTAAACGTACCTGCTCAATCTCTTTGAGTTTCTTGTGATAGTGCTCGAGTTTCTTGTGCAGGTGTGCAATCGTCTGCGCAGACTTCTGGTTCTTCTTCTCAAACACCTGTTTGATGCGTGACGCCTGTTGTTTGTCGGCATTGTGGGCCAGTTTGAGATACTCGGCCACGTTATCATCACGGGCTTCCTGTTCCACACGGATCTGCTCTGTGATCTTCAGGATCTTCTGCTGCAGGTGTTCCAGCGCCACTCGTGTTCTCTGGACCTCGCCACACGCCCCGTCCGAACCCGCCTCCACACTGATGTTCCCGTCTGAACCACCATGGCTCACGGATGGCGGCAGACCTAGTGTGGACACGTCACTCTTATCCAGCTGCAAACGCGCAGTGAAACCATAAGCATGCAGTTACTGTTATGTTGCAAGATAATATGCAATGCACACAGTAATTACAAACACAAACCATGTAATCACTGATATATGCAGCTAGTTTTAACACACACACACACACACACACACACAAATAACATTGAACATCTGTTATCAAAACATGCTGATTCTGTTATCAAAACACATGCAGATTCTAACACCTCTATCATGCATGCAGCAGCAAGAGCAAGTGACCAGTGTCACGACTGTTTATTCACTAAACTAAAACTATCACACACTCGGAGTGAGAGAGGCAGCATAATGACCCACTTCTGAAAATATCTCTCCTCCACTCATACACAACATCACAATAAATTAAGAGACACCATTTCGGCACCATCCTGATCATTTACACCATACTGATCATTTATCAGTATTTCAACAGATAAATGACACTGAGATCAGAGACACTCATAAACACTCAGCAACGCATGTTTGAAATTATTAGTCATGCACACAGTAGAAAAATCAATAGTAATTATGCATCTCTAATTAATAATTCATAAAACACTGAATGAATGAATACACACACAACACAGAAAGTCACATCATCAAATGATCTTAACCTGCAACTCAATCTGCAGCTGTAAACAAACAAACTTGTGCCAGAAAATGGCTCACCAAATGTGTTTTTCACCGAGAGAAGGTTTGTTAAACAGGCACACACAGCAGGGCTCCAAGAGGGTTTCTGTAGTCAATGCATCTTTAAATGCATGTGAAACTGCATGCGAGTCATGTTACCTGCTAACAGCACCTGTGTGTGTGTGTGATATACAGAATCTGCAGCTGATTTCAAACTTGAAGAATCTGCAGCTGAATTCAGATTTACAGAATCTGCAGCTGATTTCAGACATACAGAATCTGCAGCTGAATTCAGATTTACAGAATCTGCAGCTGAATTCAGATTTACAGAATCTGCAGCTGAATTCAGATTTACAGAATCTGCAGCTGATTTCAGACATACAGAATCTGCAGCTGAATTCAGATTTACAGAATCTGCAGCTGATTTCAGACATACAGAATCTGCAGCTGATTTCAGACATACAGAATCTGCAGCTGAATTCAGATTTACAGAATCTGCAGCTGAATTCAGACATACAGAATCTGCAGCTGAATTCAGACATACAGAATCTGCAGCTGAATTCAGACATACAGAATCTGCAGCTGAATTCAGACATACAGAATCTGCAGCTGATTTCAGACATACAGAATCTGCAGCTGAATTCAGACATACAGAATCTGCAGCTGAATTCAGACATACAGAATCTGCAGCTGATTTCAGACATACAGAATCTGCAGCTGATTTCAGACATACAGAATCTGCAGCTGATTTCAGACATACAGAATCTGCAGCTGATTTCAGACATACAGAATCTGCAGCTGATTTCAGACATACAGAATCTGCAGCTGAATTCAGACATACAGAATCTGCAGCTGATTTCAGACATACAGAATCTGCAGCTGATTTCAGACATACAGAATCTGCAGCTGATTTCAGACATACAGAATCTGCAGCTGAATTCAGACATACAGAATCTGCAGCTGATTTCAGACATACAGAATCTGCAGCTGATTTCAGACATACAGAATCTGCAGCTGATTTCAGACATACAGAATCTGCAGCTGAATTCAGACATACAGAATCTGCAGCTGATTTCAGACATACAGAATCTGCAGCTGAATTCAGACATACAGAATCTGCAGCTGAATTCAGACATACAGAATCTGCAGCTGATTTCAGACATACAGAATCTGCAGCTGAATTCAGACATACAGAATCTGCAGCTGAATTCAGATTTACAGAATCTGCAGCTGATTTCAGACATACAGAATCTGCAGCTGAATTCAGACATACAGAATCTGCAGCTGAATTCAGATTTACAGAATCTGCAGCTGAATTCAGACATACAGAATCTGCAGCTGAATTCAGACATACAGAATCTGCAGCTGATTTCAAACTTGAATCTGCAGCTGATTTCAGATTTACAGAATCTGCAGCTGATTTCAGATATACAGAATCTGCAGCTGATTTCAGATTTACAGAATCTGCAGCTGAATTCAAACTTGAAGAATCTGCAGCTGATTTCAGACATACAGAATCTGCAGCTGATTTCAGACATACAGAATCTGCAGCTGAATTCAGATTTACAGAATCTGCAGCTGATTTCAGATATACAGAATCTGCAGCTGAATTCAGATTTACAGAATCTGCAGCTGAATTCAAACTTGAAGAATCTGCAGCTGATTTCAGACATACAGAATCTGCAGCTGATTTCAGACATACAGAATCTGCAGCTGAATTCAGATTTACAGAATCTGCAGCTGATTTCAGATATACAGAATCTGCAGCTGAATTCAGATTTACATAATCTGCAGCTGATTTCAGACATACAGAATCTGCAGCTGATTTCAGACATACAGAATCTGCAGCTGAATTCAGATTTACAGAATCTGCAGCTGATTTCAGACATACAGAATCTGCAGCTGATTTCAGACATACAGAATCTGCAGCTGAATTCAGACATACAGAATCTGCAGCTGAATTCAGATTTACAGAATCTGCAGCTGAATCCAGACATACAGAATCTGCAGCTGAATTCAGATTTACAGAATCTGCAGCTGATTTCAGATATACAGAATCTGCAGCTGAATTCAGACATACAGAATCTGCAGCTGAATTCAGACATACAGAATCTGCAGCTGATTTCAGACATACAGAATCTGCAGCTGAATTCAGACATACAGAATCTGCAGCTGATTTCAGACATACAGAATCTGCAGCTGATTTCAGACATACAGAATCTGCAGCTGAATTCAGACATACAGAATCTGCAGCTGAATTCAGATTTACAGAATCTGCAGCTGAATTCAGACATACAGAATCTGCAGCTGAATTCAGATTTACAGAATCTGCAGCTGAATTCAGATATACAGAATCTGCAGCTGAATTCAGACATACAGAATCTGCAGCTGAATTCAGACATACAGAATCTGCAGCTGAATTCAAACTTGAAGAATCTGAAGCTGATTTCAGACACTTCAGAAAGATGATAGATGTGTGATTATGGACGGACAGATAGACTGATGAATGGATGGATGCTATGACACAGGAACAAAATGAAGATTAATTTGCAAGAAATTACCATGTTCTTCAGTCCAGGATGTGCATGTTCACTGCAGAGACGGATAAGAGGGCCATGCCGCTCTCTGTCTGTCTCTCTCTGTCTCTCTCTTTTTTGCACCCCTCCTCCTTTCCTCTATCTGTCTGTCTCTCAGGCTAATCGTTCATTGTTAACAATAGAGTCAGCATCATCTGTGGTTTTGTTTCTCACATCTTTCTCTTGACTGTATCTCTTGTTTCTTTCTCATCTCTGTCTCTCCGGCTGTGTGTCTGTGTGTTTTGCAGTGGCTGCAGCGCAGAGGGAGGAGGGGAGCTCATTGGAGCATGCGCCACACACACATTAAACTGACACACTGCAGCTTTTACATGGATACACACTCTCTGAGCTTAATCTGCCTGAGATATGTGTGTGTGTGTGTGTGTGTGTGTGTGTGTGTGTGTCTGTATAATAGTGGATTGACATTTTCAGTGTATGTGTGTATGTGAGCATGCTGGTGTGTGTTTTTTCCGAGTGTGAAACACATTTTTTTAAGGGTTTGGTGTTTGTGTTGGGGGGTGGGGTTGAGGACATTTCCCAAACAGGCGGGAGGGGCTGATGGGAAATGCTGACGTCAGAATCATAGCAATATGTTTCACAACAACTGGGTCACTGTGCTGAAGACCAACACTATGCACCGGTTACACACACACTGTTACTACACTCTGCAGTGGCCGCACATTAAAACAATGCACATGTGCGACAACACTGCATACAAACACAACACGCATGTGAAGTGCAGCTGATTTTAATTTCACGAGGAATGTGACTGGTTGGCAGAAATACACGATTAATGGAAGTCATCCTCACTGGCAAAAATAATTTTTTGTATGTTTTTAATTTTATCCCCATTTTCTGCCAATTTTGGAATGCCCAATTCCAAATGTGCTTTGAAGTCCTCGTGGTGGCGCGGTTACTCTCCTCAATCCGGGTGGCGGAGGACTGTTGCTCCGCTTCTGAGACCGTCAATCGGCGCATCTGATCACGTGACTCGTTGTGCATGACACCGCGGAGACTCACAGCATGTGGAGACTCATGCTACTCTCCACGATCCACACACAACTCACCACACGCCCCATTGAGAGAACCACTAATCACCACCACGAGGAGGTTACCCCATGTGACTCTACCCTCCCTAGCAACCAGGACAATTTGGTTACCCCATGTGACTCTACCCTCCCTAGCAACCGGGACAATTTGGTTACCCCATGTGACTCTACCCTCCCTAGCAACCGGGACAATTTGGTTACCCCATGTGACTCTACCCTCCCTAGCAACCGGGACAATTTGGTTACCCCATGTGACTCTACCCTCCCTAGCAACCGGGCCAATTTGATTATCCCATGTGACTCTACCTTCCCTAGCAACCGGGACAATTTGGTTACCCCATGTGACTCTACCCTCCCTAGCAACCGGGACAATTTGGTTACCTCATGTGACTCTACCCTCCCTAGCAACCGGGCCAATTTGGTTACCCCATGTGACTCTACCCTCCCTAGCAACCGGGTCAATTTGGTTACCCCATGTGACTCTACCCTCCCTAGCAACCGGGTCAATTTGGTTACCCCATGTGACTCTACCCTCCCTAGCAACCACGCCAATTTGGTTGCTTAGGAGACCTGTCTGGAGTCACTCAGCACGCCTTGGATTCGTCTCCAGGGGTAGTAGTCAGCATCAATACTCGCTGAGCAACCCAGGCCCGCCAACAAAATAAATGTTTAAAATATTCAACAATCACACTGTTTTGAAAGCAGGCTAGCATGGAACACTAGCATGGAATACTAGAATGGAATACTAGAATGGAATACTAGCATGGAATACTAGCATGGAATACTAGAATGGAATACTAGCATGGAATACTAGAATGGAATACTAGAATGGAATACTAGCATGGAATACTAGCATACTAGTTTTATAGCATACTGCTTACTATATATATATATATATATATATATATATATATATATATATATATATATATATATATATACACACACACACACATAGTAAAACAGTCCAGTTACCACAACAGAAATCTATTATTCTCTGTGCTAATCAATAGATGTTGCCTGCAATTATTTAAAAACATACTCAGAAATACTGCTATTCTATTTATGTGAAAAGCCAAAAATGATTAAACGAGTCCATAACAAATCAGTTTCTCTTCAGCTTTATTTAGGAACAATTAAATGTAAATCTACAATACAATATTTTTGTGGAAATAAATACAGAACACATTAATACCTCTTTAACAATAACAGACCTGTGCAAGTTACACTATTTAAAATAACACAAACGTAATTCTGAATTAACTGTGAATTTTGTGCATATGAACAGAGTATTTACAGACAGATCGCAGACATCTACAAGCATCAGGATACAAGAATGGATTTTAATGACATCGGATAGAATGAAAAACTTGGATGTAAGTTTATCGTTAATATCGGTTATTGCCAATACGCTTGTTTCATAGCGTTGATGGGATGTCACATATTTGATTCAGAGTGATTGTACTCCATGATAAACACATAAAAACTGAGAGTGTTTGTAAATACACTGTTCCAATGGGCCACATTGGCGAAACACAAGCTGAACAAATTCTTTTGTAAAACTTTCTTTTGTGCATCAATTAATGCATCTTTGCATAGAAGAACAGAAATTCTTGTACTTCATACTTGAGGTCCAATGATAGTATCTACACTACATTTACGTTGTAAAGATGTAATTGCAGCTGCGTTATGAGAACATATTGGCAGCTTAATCAAGGTTTACGTAATAACATTATTAAGGAGGATTAGATTAATAAATAACTGCCAAAAGAAATTTGGCACCAAAGACTGTTTAGAGTTTTTAAAATGAGTTGCATGTTTTGTGCAATAGAGCAGTACATTAGTATATGTGCACACTGAAAAATCAGTGTTATATCGGAAGTCGTGTTACTCGCTATAAAAACTGTCAAACTTCATCATCAATTTTATGGTCTTTTTGACAAATTCCAAAAGATTAAATTCAAGGGCGTCGAGGGTCTTTCAAATCCCCCACCCACATACAAAAACACCATTTGCCAAGGCTTTCTTAAACATGCATTTCTTCAAATGTCCACGTAAAAACATAAAACAGTAAGTGCTAAAAGGAATGGCAAAGAGCCAATGGTCCATAACCAACAGCACGACTGAAGGAAACACAAATAAAATAACACGTCGACGTCGTCGTTGACAGTATTTATCGGGGACACTGCTGGCACTCTTGTACAGTTACAGCTCATGTGTGAAGAATGTGTCCATGACCACAACTGGGCCAGAAGTGCTGGTTGGAAATCATCCTAATGATCTTCTTGCATAGAAATGCACTGAAGGCAGCTAACGGTGTAGAAAGAGTTAAAATCAATACATGTTTCCTTATTGTTGTGATGAGGATATGAGTCCAGACACACAGAGTTCCTGAGTTAGTACGTGTGTGTGTAATATAGTTAATTTCCTGATTTACGGGGTGTGGCCACCAGTCTCTTCTTCGCTTGGTAGAAATCTGTTTGGATAAAAGAGTGTGTAAGATCAGTATTTCTAATATTCATGAAACTCTAATTAACGTTTTTATGGGAGTAATTACTTAATAAACAATAAATAAACTTGTGAATCTCAAGAGAATATTTTTGTTAATCACAATTTTTTAGTCTGTCATTATTTGCATGATAATTAAACACATTTCTTTGCACAAAAATGTATAAATAATTTAGTATTTTTGTATTTTCTCCCCAATTTGTGACACCCAATTCCCAATGCGCTCCAAGTCCTCGTGGTGTTGTAGTGACTCGGCTCAATCCAGGTGGCGGAGGATGAATCTCAGTTGCCTCCGCGTCTGAGACCGTCAATCCGCGCATCTTATCATGTGACTTGTTGAGTGCGTTACCGTGGAGACGTAGTGCGTGTGGAGGCTTCACTCTATTCTCCGCGGCATCCACACACAACTCACCACACGCCCCACCGAGAGCGAGAACCACATTATAGTGACCACGAGGAGGTTACCCCATGTGACTCTACCCTCCCTAGCAACCGGCCCAATTTGGTTACCCCATGTGACTCTACCCTCCCTAGCAACCGGCCCAATTTGGTTGCTAAGGAGACCTGACTGGAGTCACTCAGCACGCCCTGGATTCAAACTCGCGACTCCAGGTGTGATAGTCAGCGTCTATACTCGCTGAGATACACAGACCCCCTATAATTTAATTCTTTTGATTTTAGGGTGAAATTCAGAATTTGATATTCACCGAATTGTCCTGACTCTGCGGTTAGCCCCGACCCACCTCATCCCTCCGCTCACCTGTGATATTCGTCTGTTTTCTTTTCAGTGCGGCATTCTTGTCTGGCGTTTTCTCCACGTCCTGCGGGACCGAAACGAACCGCTCCGGTGTTTTGGGGATGTTTTCTTTTCCGACGCCGGTTGGATCGGTCAGACTGTCACATGACGATTCTCCGCGTGGTTTCGACAGCTCCCCCGTCTGGCAGCTGCGGTACATTACAGGCACGCGAACTCCGGACACGCCCTCCCACTGGAAGTCTCCGCCCTCGAGAGGCTTTTCTGAGATGAAATCGAAGCTCCAGCGTCGCATCGCATCTTCCAGGTCATTGCGCAGAGCGTCTCGATACTCGGCCTGAAGCTGCTCGTGATCCACTGGACCGAAAAGATTCCGCCGCGTCGAGCCGTTGCCAAGAGCTCGCAGGATCTGTTTGTGAGATGACATGGTGCACAACTGCAAGGACAGAGAAAAAGGGACATAAACATTGGAAACAATAACAGCAGTGATGGACAGAAATGTCTGCCAGCCAGATAAATCGAGTGATATTTGGCCATTCAGAAATAATAGTACAATAACAACAGCCTCGCAAATAAACAAATCTGTTTTGTACAGAAATATCGATATCTGTCACTAAAACCCATATCGGTCGATAGGCAACACCATCAAATCTGAAAACTCCAATTGAACATTTTTATATCCAACAATAATATCACCACAAAACAGCCTGAAATTAAAAGTTCAATTCCAATGAATTAGTTCCCATTTAGAAAATATAACAAATGTCTTCATGTTGTTGTCTCTGACCTGTCTCCTTCTCTGCGCAGTCATGTCTGTCAGTGTCTCTGAGGCTGTGCATGGTGCTTATAAAGGCTGTCGTGACTCATGCACAGATACATGCCTTGGCATATCTGCAGAAACATGTGAGGACATGTTCCACTGGCTCAAACTACCGCTGTAGTGTGAAGACTGACCAGTAGTGGCCGCTGCTGCATTCACTGACCAACTCTAGTGGACCATACAGTTGTGACATTTTATAACCTCTAGATATAGAGTCCATTCACACATATTTAATCAATTATAAGTAAAAACCTGGTCTATTTTCATCACATAGGAACACTAGTTGAACTCTATATCACTTCCATGCTCTGAAAAATGAATTGTGGAGCAAAAGCCACATAACAGCGTCTATGCTCAATGCATATAACACAAATATATTACATGAACTGGTATTAAAATTACACACAGAACTGACAAAACAAAAACCTCAACCAAAGTCTGACACTCACACACATCTTTGAAATTTACATGAATAAAAATGTGTTTTATTTGTAACTTCTGACCAATAACAATTAATTATTTTGGGATATAGTTATAAAATCTTGTTTTTCTTCTTAAAACTAGTATAAAACTTTTAGAATCTTGGAATAAATCCCTTTTTAAGCTTATATCGTGATGTCATAACACGTCACCGCTTGTAGTAATAGTACGTGCTGTTCATTTCGAAAAATAGAGGCTGAGGCGGGAAACCGGGATTCTGTTTGATTAGTTAGAAGTGACTCAGACACGCCCCGCCCACTTTAATTTCTGGGTCAACGTGAATCAAAAGCTCGTGTATGCCGGTGGAAAACAGCTGGCAGTCCCAGACATTACTCCATCAACCCAGTTTACAATATCGGTCAAACAGCTAAATATAAAATCCCGATGACAAATAAAAGTGCCACAT
>JAVLUX010000058.1:1215000-1257500 GCA_032164185.1 Moxostoma hubbsi | reverse complement strand
GAGTAACTTAAAGCCTCATTATCACCCTCTACAGGTAACACTACACACCACAGTTGTGCTCATTAAACCTGCATTCTTAAGAGTAATACCCAGGACAGACAGAGAACTTCCCAAGGATAAAATGAAAACTGCAGTTACTGTAAGACTTTGAACAACAGTTGCCATAATTGGTTGATATTTAACCAGGCTTTCTCTTCACAAACATCCCAGTCCGTGAAGATTACTGTACAAAGCAAACATGTGCAAAAACAAGAGCGACTTGAGATGTAGAACAGCAGACACATGCTTTGGCAACATAACACTCTTCGACCAAGTCACTAAAGCTACGCAAATCAACTATGAGGGGTTGTTTGTGTCAGTACAAAGAGAAGGAAGGATGACTGTGTCACAATCATTTAGAGGAGTGACTAAAGCAGACTTAAACCCAAACTTCTATCCATCGAAATGGTCTAAAAACCAAAAATGACCAGTTAAAGCACACAAAATGTGTACTTATCCATAAACAGTCATATAACCCCTCCCCCCATACTGATTAAAGTTATTAACCAACAACACAAAAACCACAAGACAAGGTTATTTTGTTACGAGTTTTAATTCAGATCAACATTACAAACAGTACAAACACTAGAAGAGAAAATAAAAGAAATCTTTTCTCCATTGTTCCCCCTGCTGCTGTCATAGTGCCATTACAACATCGCCCACTCTGCTGCCAACGTCCTGTTAGCACAAATTAAACCTATGACGAAAAGGAAATGAGGACAGTGCAGCAGGACCAATCACAGAGGAACCCTTCACATTCACATACCCCCTCTTACGCCAACAAAAAATAAAAAGATTCTTAAAAGTGTAATGCTGATGCTTTAAGTGACGTCTCACACCTGCAAACCACACAAACAGAAGTGACATGACCACAGCCACAGAAGAACAGAACCGCTAAAATAACTGATGTTCATAATAATAATAATAATAATAAAAAAAAAAAAGAACACGGGGGATTCAAACAGACTGTGGGGCATTAAAGTCTTTATCAAAGTTTAAAGATGTTTGATCTGTGTCGAGGTTTCCATCATGATGTTCTTTTCAGCACTGAAGATCATTTTCTGTCATTAGATCTGGAACGACTATAAAAAGAGAACACCAAAAATTAGCTCAGCATTTGATGTCATTTCACAAGACCATATTTATATTTAATCTGTAGCACAGGGCTGGTCCTAAGATGCACTCTTTAGAGTGGGAAAGTGGTTTCCCACCACTCTATCGGACCAGGAATGGACAGTCAGAAGTTAATAAGGGGCACAAGTTTAATCTGGGGGGGCAATGGAGTACAATAAAATCCTGGTCATGGAGTACATTAAAACTGTCCATTTGGCATTTCCTTAACCAACAGTACCGATTTTACTCACCTTTTTCAAACAGGCTCAATGACTTCCTGAAAGTTAGGGATACTGCATGACCAGGACTTTAAAACAATGGTTTATAGGGGTGCCTGGGTATCTCAGGGAGTATTGATGACCTGGAGTCGTGAGTTTGAATCCAGAGTGTGCCAAGTGACTCAAGCCAGGTCTCCTGAGCAACCAAATTGGGCCGGTTGCTAGGGAGGGTAGAGTCACGATTCGTGGTTCTCGCTCTCAATGGGGCAAATGAGCCACGTCATAAGATGTGCGGATTGACCGTCTCAGAAGTGGAGGCAACTGAGACTTGTCCTCCGCCACCCGTATTGAGGCGAGTAACCGAGCCACCACGAGGAGCTACTAAGTAGTTGAATTGAAAATTGGGGAGAAAAGGGAATGTAAAAAAAGGTTTATAACAAAAGGACTGTATAAAGAAATTAGATTCTTACCTTCTTGATCGGGAGAAAGATCGAGAGGGCTTGTGGTTCCTGTCACGGGACAGAGATCGCTCCCTCTTGCGCTCTCTGGAAAGAGACCTGGACAGAATCGTGAAGAGATGATTAGCAAGATATGCTCAGTTATTAAAATTAAAACATAAGAACCCAAAGTTGGAAAAAAAACTATTGGAATACAGCTCACAAGTCTTACAGAAGTAAAAATCCCATTCAACAGATCTTAAGCGGGTATAATCCTTGTAAACAACAGCCTATCAGGAGCTCTGAGGTTAGGGTCTGTGTAATTTGAACACTTGAAAAGTTGCCAGTTGCTCTGCTACTATTCCAGTAACAATGGTCAAAAGGACTCCGATACACCCATTTCAGATCTTTACTAGTGAGCTAATCCATAGAGCCAGAAGTGTTAGATAAGGGATACATTAAAAATGGGCAGCACACCAGGACCAGGATTGAAAAACAAGACTCTAGGTTACATCAGCTAACCACTGGGGTACCTCAAGGTTCAGTGTTAGGCCCTCTTCTGGTCTTGATATACACAACTTCACTGGGCTTCCTGTATCTTTTGCTTTTCAATATCAGAAAAGTCAGTCCCTGCATGACTAAATATGTGGTGCATCTTCTGGTCCAGGCTCTGTCATCTCAAGACCTACTGACTACAGCAATGCTCTACATCACACACCGATCATACGAGAACAGGTGGGTCTCTTACCTGCTACGACTACGACTGAAGCTCCTCCTCCTGGGAGATCTAAAGAAAAAGAGCAACAGAGTAAGCATGCGCTAATCAACTTGAAAACACACCTCAAAACCCCTGAAACTCCAACCTGCTTATACACTCTTCACCTCCCTGATACAGGGGTAGAGTGGAGATCCGCTCTGCTGCGGAGATCTCAACACATGAGGGTTTGGAGAACCTCAAAGAAACACTGTGACACTGGTCTGAACAGACTAAGAGAGTTAAACTCTAATAAAGTGAGTCTTAGTAGTGCACTAGGTGGTGAATTCACTGGAAACTCAACAGAAACGCACTGCAAACAACACAACAGAATGAAGACAGTGACACAAACCAAGAGCAGCTCTCAAAGCCCTCGCTTTTTATGTAACCTGAACCTCCGTTTGGGCTCCCCATCAGTCTGCTTACAGCTTAACGTCAATCTCCCTTCAGGAGTTTGCTAAAGATTTCATACCAACCCTGCTTGATTGAACTGAACAGGATATTGCTCCTCATCTTATATCTGTATTCAGCATTAAACTGTATGAAGCAGGAAAAACTTACTAGTTTTTTGGTTTTCAACAAGCTAGAAAAGGCGAAGGGGAGGTGGCTGGCGGCCGGGGAGCAGAATTGGTGGGAAAGTGCAGGCCAGATGCTGCGAGCTGATTAGCTGGCTTGCGGATGGGGGCTGGATGTAGTGGATTTTTCCTGCTTTTATTGGTTAGCCGAAGGCTGTTGCTGGTGATTTGTAGTGTAGACATTGGGTAACGTAAAACGCTGATTGGTCAGGAATGTGAAGTGGGCCGCTGACGATTGGGTGTTAAGGTTGGAGGAAGAGGAGCTGACAACGGCATGCTCAGGAACCAATGGGCTGGTGCGACCTGATGACCGGCCATGCCTGGGTCATGTGACACCAACGCAGCCAGCTGATTGGGGCACGCTGGTCACATGATGCTGAAAGAGGACTAGTAGACTGACTCAGAGGGTGGTGAGGAGAGGCATGGTGGTGACTCTGCAACGGGGTTCATTTTTATTAATATAGGTAAAGGAAAATAATCAAAAACAACCTTCATTTAAGTCAACAAATGATTGCATTCCAACCAATATTAGTCCTGATTACCAAAAGATTACTTGGCTGAGAGTGCCAATTTACAATGTTTCATAATGAACACTAATCCCTCATGATCTAAATGTAGTTCTACAATATTATCACTAATGTATTCATTAACTTATCATGGTAAAACTTACTTCAATAAAGCAGTTCATTCATAGCGTCAATTTGTAGGCTAATTTGGGTCACCTCTAGAATTTACAATGAGCTGTTAATGAAGTGTGAAAGTTGATTTACAACATAAATTACACAGTCATAATGTGAATCTTGAAGCCATTGCATGCATTAAACACAAGTGGGTCATCAAAAACCACCATTTGAATAGCTCATTAGAAATTCCAGAAGAAAGCCCACAAGCTTGAAAATGCCAATTCTCTTCCAGGTTTTAGGACTACAAATTTAATATCTTAATAATCGTAGAACTAGTAGAATTTAAGTAGCTCATTCTGGCATAAGTCGTGTGCATTGTTTAATGGCTATCAATGAAAATGAAGATGGAAGAGCAAACGTTCTCCAGCAGACACTCATCAGAACCGGGACAGAACCGGCCGAGAGCACAGGCCTCAGGGTCTAGTGAGGGGCAGAATCAGATTAGTTTCAATCTCTGAAATCTACAGACAAGTAAGTGGAAGACAGGTTCACCTGCGCCTGGGGGGCGGACTACGTCTGCGGTAGTCATCGCGTGGGCGTCGGCTCCAGGAAGGAGGCGGACCCCGGTTCCGAGTTCGTTTCTCACCGTTGGACAGCTCCACTCTCACTCGGCAACCACAAAGGGTCCTACAAGATGACATCCATTAAAACCAAAAGTTCAACTGATCTCAAAAGCTTCACTGTAGGACAGAAATATTCTATAGAGTCTGAATTAGCACTTACCGCCCATCCATCTCCCTGACAGCATCTGTTGCATCACGAGGATCTTCAAACTCCACAAATGCAAAGCCGGGAGGGTTCCTGGCCACCCAGACACTCCTCAGAGGTCCATAGTAGCCGAACGCTCGCTCCAGCTCTGATTTATTCCCATTGTTACCCAAATTCCCAACGTACACCTTACAGTCCAAAGGGCAATCCCGATGCATGACTCAAATCTATGGTACAAACAGCTCACCATTAATAACCAGCAAAACATCGAACAAGGTGTCGCAGCATTTTTAAAATGTAAGCAATGGAGATCAATACATTCAGCATTAGAAATTGATCAGAGCAGATCGCACACATACATCTCAAAGATGGTTGTTTAAAAGAGTTGCATCTGGAAGGGTTGTTTAAAAGAGTTGCATCTGGAAGCCAATGCACAATCTTAAAAAAGGAGCAGATTTACAAACTCTAAATCATAAACGTCTCAAAAACATCTGCTGAATGACATATTGACATTGTGTACATGTGGAAAACTTATTTTATTTTTTACGTTTGCTCATCTGCAATACATCTAAAAAGGTTTCCTCTCAGATGTCAATTAGACATTCAGCAGATGTCTTTGAGATGTTTAAAACTGTAAATCTGATCTTTTTAAGATGTTTAGCAGACGTTAAACAGAATGCGACGATTTCCAGATCTAAAACAGACTTCTTGGAGATGTGTGCGATCTCGGATCAGGTGTAAAATAAGAAGTCATTAATAAAGCACTCTTATATAAGGGAGATCTCTTCATTGGTCCATTAAGAGAATGGAGATACATGATAAAGAGTGTAGCTGCTCTCTGCCTCCACCCCCTCGATACCAGACTCAGTTTCTGCTTAATGTTTGTGCTTTAAATTCATTGTACATTTACATTAACCCAAGCATTAGAAACGCTGCATAACATTGCATTTACTTTGTATTATGATTTGACCAGTGGTTTAGCCATTTATCAGATTATTACTATTGTAGTCCATACAGAGCTTAAGCTTTGTAAATAGAGTCTGTTTTTTTAACAATATTACATTAACTCATTTACAATATAGCAACAGAATGATCAATAATATTGATAAACTAGCAAAATACAAAAAGGTGTACAGAAACAGTAAGAGAAAAACCGATCAAATAAATATTAAGTAATGAACAAAACCTGCAAAACCAGTTCATTAAAGAATCAATCGGGTTTTCTGCTTTTGTTTGCGGTTCAAAATGGCGCGTGGAACACATGCTAAAACACCGAATATACCAGTTTGATCTGCTGAAAACACAATTAAGATTATCACTACATTTATAAAAACAAGTAATGACCGTAATGTTTTTGCAGACACAGTGCACAAACAGAAGCTGAAAATGAGCTTACCGTGTAATTATGTGTGTTTGATTCGCTGTTCTCTTTCCGATTCGCTCTGAAAATGGCGCAGCGAGGAAATCGGGAAAGCGTTTACGTACCAGAACATACGTGATGACGCACACAACGTGGGCGGAGCATCCGGATTAAAGGCGCGTCTTTATGTTTATGTACCATTTGATTAATATAAAGGTCCTGTCCGCGGCAAACAACTGCCATAAAAATATTATATATTCATATTATTTTTCACTTTCATTTAGTTAATCTTTTTAACCAACATCAGTCCTGATCATACCTACCAAATATTCATTCATTCATTTTCATGATATTAATCCTTTTAATGCCAGTTTGTTTACAAACTTTTGTGAGAAAAAACACAAAAAATGAAATATTTCCATATACTAAATGCTTAAGGGGAATTTTATTTTTTTGTTGGATTATCACAGTCTGGGATATGTCAGTGATTAGCAACAACGTTGATTTTGATGCATTATTATTTTATTATTATTATTATTTAAAAATAAAACTCACATTCAGGACCTTAAAGCACAAAAATGTCCGCATCAAAAAACTGCCGTAATAATATTATATATTAATACTGTTTCCACTTTCACTGTACAGTGTCCAGTTAAGTTAAAAACATCAATTTATTTCATTCACAAAAATAACGTAACCCTTAACCCTTGTGCATCTATTTAAAGAACTCTTATGTATTACTATTATTTTTAGGGATGGGCCATACCACTTATTTACCAAGTACTTTTAGTCCTTTAATTAAATTTAATTTTTACACATTCTTTGGATAAAATGAGTACCTTTATTATTACTTGTATTATATATATATATATATATATATATATATATATATATATATATATATATATATATATATATATATATATATATATATATAATGTATTGGCCAAAACAGAAAACTATTAGGCTGCTTTGTTTACCCTTTAAAATGATTTAGTATAAGCCACATATGAGACCTCATAATTAACCATATTACTGAAACCAAGTCAATATGGATACTACAGTAATGTTGCAGTAAAATCATGGTTACAGTCGTGGTTAATACAATATTACCACAATACATCCATGGTAAGTGTTAACAATGTTTTATCAACTCTGAATTTAAATAAAGCTGTAAAAGTTGTCCCATTATTATACACGTCTGTTTGTCATCATTTATTGTGCATAACTGCAGATGCTGTTTCTCATAAGCACGAGCGCTGGGACTGTAACCTGCCTCCTATGCGCCGGTTCCAGTCCCGTACGGAGCGGGTAGAACAGGAGCATCACCATGGTGCCGTGACCCGGATGGGAGTGAGGTTTGGGGGGGGGGGGGGGTGAGTGTAATGGCCATCAGCAGATCAAGAGCTGCACTAGCGACTGACGCTAGGGGCTGTAGCTGTAATCCTCCTCATAATAAAGTTCATTTTTATGCCATTCAGGTCAGAGCAACATTTTTACACAACATTGTGATGCATTCCAGATGAAAGACAGACATCTCGGGGAGATACTTGTGAAATTGGGATGCGTGTGCAGGTTAGGGAAGACCGTGATTAATAATTAATGAATAATGCTAAACACCCTACTGATGCCTCTTTAACGTATCATTACAGCAGATAATTAAATAAACACATGCTTTTGTCTCCACCTGCTGGTGAAAAGATGGAAGCTTGGACAATCTTTTTGGGGAATGGAGGGGTGAATCAGAATTCCCACCGCTAAAATTTGCACATGCACAAAAATAGAATAAAAATCAGCCCCCTTATATGGGCGTCAGCTGTTTGTTGTGTTGTCTAAATTCTTAATAAGCAAATTAATTCACCCAACGGTGCACCAGACCGATCTCAAAGTATAATCGGAAGGAGTAGGTTGACTTTTCAAGAGCTTAAATCGGTCAGTGCTTACCGAAATCCGAAGTACTGCCCCCCAGTGGCCGAAGCAGGAAGTGTTTTTTTAATTGTAAGCTCCGTTTCCCCCACAGAGGGGCGCCAAAAGCATGTTCTGAAGTTGTTTATAAGCAGTAATGAGGAATGCATGTTTTATTAACTCTTAATTAACGACTGATTATCATAATCGTGCGCTTGTTTCAATGCATGAACATTCAGCTAAACTTCTCCAAGAGAGTTGCACAGGAACAACACACGGGGCAATTAACGTCTTTCTCTCTGGGCGGTTGCTAGTCAGAGATGTTTACCAGCGCAGGAATCGGGAACATCGACACCCCCTCACACAGCGGCATTCCTCACCTACAGAGACTGCATCCAGGACGGGTTGCCACGGTGACGAGGGTCCTTAGTGATGCTCTCAGTAGACAGGAGGTCTCGCTTGGATGTGAGGAACTAACGACAAGGCATTTTAACTAGAGGAACAGTTCAAAGGCTTTTATAGTTTCACACTTCGATTGCTTCCCGCATAAGCAGGTTTTCAAACTTCGGGTTGTGTGATGTTGTCTGTAATCTGTGCTGTGTTGGGAATAACACGAGTTGTGTTTCTCAGCAGATTCTCAGAGTGTCTTTGAGATCAGTGAGGATGTTAATCAGTGTATTCATCAGGAGTGTGATGCACCCATCCTGTGTTTGGAGGAGGAGACCCTCGTCTCTCAGATACGTCAGACAGTGTGAGGTCACGTCCCGTGTCAGGAGATGTTGGGGGGGTATATAATCCCCAGAAGTGCCGGTGAAGCTTCAGCAGCGAGCAGGAGACGCCCGAGAGCAACAGTGTGAGTACCTCAAACTTACAGCAAACACTTAAACTTGCATTTCAGTCTCGCTGGACAAAGTGTGTCGCTTGCAGTGATACATGTTTTATTTAACTTGATTTAATTAGTCAAACTGTGTTCCTTAAAAAAATATTTGAGCTTATTTTTACGATTTTCGCGTTTCAATTTTTCTAATAAAATTCCAGCGCACTGAATTGCGCAATTTTTACCTAAATTACATGAATTAAATTTTAAATATTTCGGCATTTTTGTTAAAGATGACTCAATTTAATTTAAATGGAATTTGAAATTGAAATGCAAAACGAGCGTAAGATCATAAAACTTGTTTTCGGAGAATAAGTACATTTGTATTTAATGTAAATCGAACAAAATGAAGTGAGACTTAAAACACCTTGTTTTCAATTTACATTTCTATATTAATTATAAACGTATTTGTATTAATATAAAAAATCATCTAATTAAGAAAAAGAGTTTTGCATTATTAGATTTAAAGTTTTCATTTATTTTATTTATTTTTTCTGTGATCTGATGAAGCAAAAACGATATTTTTTAATTTAGTAAATTCTTGTTTTCCTTGTTGTCTAAACATCATTAAAACAAGATAAATTCAGCAAAATTGTGCATTTAAAAAAAACATTTAACTGAAAAAAAATCCATCTAATTGAATTGTGTAATTTTAATTATATTATATAAATGTAAAAAACATTGAGTTTTTTTATAGTTTGAAGGAATTTTCTAATGAAATTGCATAAATCTTAAAATATGTTTATTTTTCACAATACGCAATATTTCAAAGCACTTGCGTTTAGACAGTATATATTAAATAAAGTTCATTTTAACTTGTTTATATTCACTGAAAACTAGTCAGTTTTATATTATTGACATATTTATAGATATTAATTTAATATAATTGTATTATAACATTTAGCTTTTACTAGAAAGCACTAAAAATACAAATTAAGAATTTGATTTGTTTTTTTATTGGACCGTTTGTTGTTTGTTCTGCTGAAGGTGTAAATGCCGTGTTTGTGGATGATGTCGAGCACTCCGCGGTCGCAGCAGCGCGTCGCGCTCATGATCCTGATGATAGTCGCCGCCGTGCAGTGTCAGGAGAGCGAGAGGTACACCTGTCCAGTGTTGCTATTCATTACTGTAACTAAATTACTTTCCCATTGAAAAAGTAAAGTAAGGGATTACTTTTATTTTTTAGTATGTAATTGCATTAAATACTGTATAGACTACAGAACAATTTTATATATATAAAAAAAAAATAATTTTAAATCTAAGTTTAACGTCTAATGTTTAAATATATGTCTTTTAATTTAACGCTGCCCCTTTAAATTCTTGGTCCAGCTCATGAATAATTGATGTTTGTTTCTCTCTGCAGTAGACGAGCGGTCACAGAGCATCAGTTGATGCATGATCGCGGCCGCTCTATTCAGAGTCTGAAGAGACTGATTTGGCTGTCGAGCGCGATTGAGGGGCTTCACACCGCTCAGACACGCACGCTGACCACCGACGTTCCGGACAGCAGGTGGCGCTATCGCAGTCCGGGGCTTCTCCTCTCTCAGCCCGGCAAACAGCAGTGGCCACAAGAGGGCGCTAGACTCGCTTTTGAGTGACACGTCCAGACCTCACCTCACCGCTGGGCTCCCAATCTTTCTGATGTCCCGGAATATTCTCTAAATTGCCACCAATTGTAGTCCCATTCGCTGTACACTGAAAGCGAGCAATTACATTACAAAACTAAACCACTCTCGTTATAATCAATAAAGTAGGTTTGTTGATAATGCCGCCTCAAATCAAACTCTCATTGAAAGTGAATCACTTCATTTTTGTTGATCAATGTGAACTTAATAATCAATGGAATTGTCTGATGAAACGCAACTATTACACAGTACGCGGCTACGCTTGGCGGTTGCATCATTGCTTATTTGCAAAATGCTAAACATAATCGTACTTTCACTGAAAACGAGTGACTTCTGTTCGCTTCAAATGCTGTCAGTGTGAACGCACTTTTATAATTAACAAAACAGTACAAACAGACACAACAAACAAACTTATTTGTCTCTCACAGTTTCATTTACAATAATGTTGCCGTGTAGACAGTCTGAATATTACAAACTATTCTTTGACTTCAACTATATATGAATAAAATATATATCAGAAAGAACTGTTAGTGCGCCGCTTCTCTGTCGTTAAAGAGCACTATTATGGTTTTTCAAATATTACCTTTCATGTAATGTGTTATATAACTGTTTATAAAACTCTGCAAAGGTTAAAAAAAAATCCAAAAGTGCAGGACAAATGAAAGAACCGATTCTGACGTACTTCCTGTACGAACCAAAAACCCGCCTCTGGTCTGTTTACATGTACAGCCAGTGCAGCTATTAGCCTGTTAGCTGTTAGCCTCTGTTAACCGGCTAACTCACATTATTGTCCAACTACATATAAACTTACCGCTGAGAAACGTCCTGTTCACGTCCTGTTCTCCTCCTGTTGCGATGGCGGTTCGGGTTGATCTTCTGATGAATCACTATCCGACTCTGCCTCAGATTGGTAAGATAAAACAGACATTTATTCAGACGGAGCTGAAACTCGGATATGGTAATGGGCGTTTCCTTTCCGACACGCGCTGTAAGCGGTAGACCAATCACAACAGACAGGGAACATCTGACCAATCAGAGCAGAGTAGACTCTCTGAAAGGAGGAGCTTAGAACGGATCATTGAACGAGTCGTGTTTGACACTGGGTAATGACATTGGGTAATGCTGCAATTTAAATTATTAAAATGATTAAAAGCAAATTAAAGTGTTTTTTGACCTTGGATGCATGTAAATCTATTATATGAGACATTTAAATCTAAATTAGGCATGTTTAAAAACCATAATCGCTGCACTTTAAGGAATACTTAAAAATATAATTTTCCCATCCAGATTTGTCCCAAAAGTGATTCCTGGCTATGCCCTTGTTTGCTCGGATGTACAAAACTCTTCATCTGTGATCTGTTCATCATATACTGTATTTCCCCCTTCTGTATATTTCTGCCTGTAGGTCATTTGCATTGAAACATCACTTTAATGTTGACTAGATGCATTTAACAACAGAGTATATGTGGGTTGGATTGTATATGGTTTCTTCCAAACCAATTTCAAATATCTAGTTAATAATTTCTGCTATTTTTATTTATATGTTCGACTATAACCCAATCACATTTATTTATTTCATAAGTGAGTGTGATTAAAAAAAAAAGCTGAAATAAACCACTATAATCATTTGAATAGATTTCTGTTAAAGTGAATAAAAAGTGAATATTTGCGTGTTTGCATTTTTATAATTTTTCCTCACAGCTGTTACACATAAAAGAAATCCGAGCACACCAGAACAAGACAAAAGCATTTATTAGTTTAACAAAATAGTGAAGGTGAATCTTTTCCCACTTATTCTTCTTATTTATTGCTTACGCAATATTTCAACCAATTTCATATGCAGCTGTTACAGCAATATTCGGTTTAGTCTGAATGAACACGAGGGTTTTTTATTGATGATTTTGTCTCTGACCAGCATGAACATAAATATATAAATAAATAAAGTGAATCTGAAGTCTATCACCGACTCAGAATATAAAACTGTATGAAATGTGAAATGTGTCGCACCAAAGAACGGTAAACAAATCACAAAATAATGCACATACACAAAAAGTGATCTGTTAAAAAAACTAAATTAAATAGTAAAAATTCAACCATCCTCATGATGTATAAACACCTCTCAGAAATACAGAAAACATAAAGGTATTAAAGGAATCCGCCACTTTAACAGGGTTCTAGCATTTAACACACTCACCGTAGAAATCGCTAATAACGTCTTTAAACATCTTTCAGCTGGTGGACGCAACAAAGTACAAAGTTGACATTGTTTTGCCAAAGGTGTCTCTCTCACATACATTCATAAGAACACTCATGCACACTCTTCATGGTTGGAAAAGCGTTTGCGGGCTGTCATGTCCTGCAAGAGAGAAAAATGTCATAGCTTCAATGTACAAAAGTAGCATATCACAATAAAAGTCCCTTTAAGAGACGTCAGGTCACTCGCCGATGCCATAAACTATGTGTGGTGATTGGCTCCTATATGTGATAGATGTGATTAGTGGCACGTCTCCTCATGATAGTCTGTCTCTGAACATGGTGACCTAGAAACTAATGTAGGTTTGTGTGGATGCCAAAGAGTCATCAGTTGAGCCTGCTGCCTAGACACTACACCATATATGTGATGCTGTCTGCTTATGCACAGTAGCGGTTCTAGCTTAGTTGGCGCCCTGGGCGAAACCCGCTTCAACCCGCCCCCAAACTTGCTGACTGGGGGTTGGTTGTTGGGTGTGCCGTCCCCCCGCAAGATGCCACCCTGGGGGACTCCCCATGTCGCCAATGGCTAAATCCGCCACTGCTTATGCAGATTGTATATTTGGCTTCATAGTGCACAACATAGTAGAATGCCATCTAAATTCACAGGTAGCAAAATTATGGTACATTCTAAGATGCCTCATTTTGGCAGCATTGTCTCATCAATCATAATAATAATAATAATAATAATAATAATAAAAGGCAATCCCAGAATGCATGCTAACCTTACAGTAGAATCAGCTGAGTTGTATGTAATAAAGTGGTCACTGAGTGCATACACACACTGGTGGCCAACAGTGGAATAATGGACAGATTTTGCTCTTATGGAAGGAAATTGGTATTTTAATTCACCAAAGTGGTGTTCAACTGATCACAGAGTATATTCAGGAGATTACTGATGTGAAACAGACAGCAGCATCACTGCAACACCTTATCCTCGAGTAATCATGATAAACTGGTCATTTGACACTATAAAATCTCTTGCCATTATATCAAACACAGCTGAAGATATTTGGTTCATTAAATGAAGCTGAACATTGTCTTTGCGTTTGTTTTTGAGTTGCCACAGTGTGCAATAGACTGGCATGTCTTAAGGACAATATTAGGTCAAGAATGACATAAAAAGATACAGCTTTCTCTAGAAACTCAACAGTCAATCATTGTTTTGAGGAATGAAGGCTTTACTGTAACTATCACATGCTGGTTACCGTCTTTCTCTCAGAGTTATTCTACTACTCACCACTAGGGGGCAGTAAGTTTTGAGGAATGAAGGCGATACAATGCTTGAAATTGCCAAAAACTGAAGATTTCATACAGGTGTAACTACAGTCTTCAAAGACAAACACAACTGTCTCTAACAAGGACAGAACGAGATGTGGAAGATGTGCAACTAAACAAGAGGAGAAGTGCATCAGAGTCTCTAGTTTGAGAAATAGACGCCTCACGTGTCCTCTGCTGACAGCTTCATTGAATTCTACCCGCTCAACACCAGTTTCATGTACAACAGGAAAGAGAAGACTCTTATGGGAAAAACTGCAAAGAAAAAGCCACTTTTGAAACAGAAAAACAAAAAGAAAAGGTTTGAGTGGGCAAAGAAACACAGACATTGGACAACAGACATTCGGAAAAAAGTGTTACGGATCTAAACCCCATTGAGCTTTTGTGAGATCAGATAGACTGTAAGGTGTGTGAGAAGTGCCCGACAAGATAGACACATCTATAACAAGTGCTACAGGAAGTGTGGGGTGAAAGGGCAAGTGCTACAGGAAGTGTGGGGTGAAAGGTCACCTGAGTATCTGGACAAACTGACAGCTAGAATAACAAGGATCTGCAAAGCTGTCGTTGCTGAGAACTATTTGAAGTAGTTTAAGAAGTTCTGAACATTTCTTTCCAATTGTAATAGTAATTTTTCACATTATTAATGTCCTGACGATACATTGTGATCAGTTGAATGCCATTTTGGTGAATAAAAGTACCAATTTCTTTCCATAAGAGCAAAATCTGTACATTATTCCAAACCTTTGGCCACTAGTGTGTATATGCACTCAGTGACTACTTTATTATGCACTCCTGTAAACCTACTTATTCATGCGATTATCTAATCAGCCAATGGTGTGCAGCAGTGCAATGCATAAAATAATGCAGATAAGGGTCAGGAGCTTCAGTTAATGTTCACATCAACCATCAGAATCAGAACCTTGAGACGGATGGGCTACAACAGAAGAAGACCACATTGTGTTCCACTTCTGTCAGCCAAGAACAGAAAACTGAGGCTGTGGTGGGCACATGCTCATCAAAACTGGACAGTTAAAGACTGGAAAGCAGCAGTTACAGAAATACTCGAACCAGCCCATCTGGCACCAACAATCATGCCACGGTAGAAATCACTGAGATCACATTTTGTCCCCATTTTGATGGTTGATATGAACATTGACTTAAGCTCCTGACCCACATCTGCATAATTTTATTAACTGCACTGCTGCCACATAATTGGCTATATATATATATATATATATATATATATATATATATATATATATATATATATATACACATTATATTTAAAGAGTAGCTTGATTGACATTTAACTAGATATCATAAGCAGCTTTTAACTTCTCTTACTCTTTATCACTGTAGTATATCGGCCAGTTTCTCTTGATAGTACTCATAATTTTCCTGACAGTCCTCCCACGGCGTGAACTGCTGATCGTCGCTCTCGACAAATGTGTCCCAGGTGTATGAGAAATCCAGCGGCTTCATCATGCGCAGTTTACAGCCGGCGGCTGCCAGCGCCTTTAGCCCCGCCTGAAACTCTGGCTCCTCCCACTCAAAGAGCCGAGCGGAGAAAATGGCCAGTCGCACATTTTTCCGAGATTTCAGGATCTCCACCAACTTCCCAGCGCAGGCGGCGCACGGACTGGACGACATGTACCAGGTGATGGTGTATTTGAGGGCGGGGTCATAGTTGGGCAGGACCTGTTGGAAAAACGCCTCCTCGGCGTGACCACCCGAGTGCTCGTCTTCTATGTAGCCTCTGAGGAGACCGTCGGCGCCGGGACCCTGATCCACCAGATAACACAAGAAGGTTTTATTGCGCCCAGAGGAGTACTCGACATTCTTGAACTGGAATTTGAAGAAGAAGGGGTCCATTCGATCCCTGTGGAGACGTGATGTGGTGAAATCGTTATCACAGAAGTGCACAGCACCCTCTACTGGAATTCTCTGTACACTACAAGCTATTTTAGCTGAAAGTTGACTCTCAAATAACTTTCACATTGGAGACTATATGTGCTTAAAGATCCCATGAGATGGTTTGACTAGCGCAGCTTTCTTTCCTATGTTGATACTGAGAGGACGGTTTATTGGGTAAAACTATTAATATGCCCCTGCGGAAAAGATGAAAGGCTTAAAGGTATCTGCTAAACGTTTGTCAACTTTTAGGCGTATTCTGGTATATAGTTAACCTGAAGGCTAACAGCCACAGAACTCCACATTTTTTATCCCCTTTTCTCCCAATTTGGAAAACCCACTACTTAGTAGGTCCTCATGATGGCACGGTTACTCACCTCAATCTGGGTGGCGGAGGACAAGTCTCTGTTGCCTGAGATGAGTCACGTGACTCGTTGTGCATGACACCGCGGAGACTCACAGCATGTGGAGGTTTCATGCTACTCTCAACGATCCACACACAACTCACCACATGCCCCATTGAGAGAACCACTAATCACCACCACGAGGAGGTTACCCCATGTGACTCTACCCTCCCTAGCAACCGGGACAATTTGGTTACCCCATGTGACTCTACCCTCCCTAGCAACCGGCCCAATTTGGTTACCCCATGTGACTCTACCCTCCCTAGCAACCGGGCCAATTTGGTTACCCCATGTGACTCTACCCTCCCTAGCAACCGGACCAATTTGGTTGCTAAGGAAACCTGACTGGAGTCACTCAGCACGCCCTGGATTCAAACTCACGACTCCATTGGTGGTAGTCATCTTGATTTCATGGGGTCCTTTCATATATTCCAAGCAGTCCAGGGTTTCTCTCGGGGGTTTCTACAGCCGTTTTTAACACCTTCACAGTCAGACAGCTGGAATGGCTGTTAGGGTTATAAATACCTGCAGTGGGTGCCAGTCTTTATTCTTAGCCTCTGACCCATATACAGATCTGAGTGTCATGAGAGTGTTTAGAGTTATTGTTGCCAAATGAACCTGATACAACAATGAACACAATTCATGACTTACATGTCAGCAGAATTAAATTCATCCGCTCCTCGTTATCAAACACTTATAGAACTGGTTAAAGCCATGTGTGTATTATCCCATTGGACAAAACACAAAGGAGATCTCTGTAATATCTCAACGGTTTCTCCTAGATAGAGTCAATGACTGGCGGAGGAGTTTTAGACATCTGACACAAAGTTTATACTTCAACGAAACAGAGCTGAGAACTCCATTAAGTCTCCCGGCCTATGAGAGAGAGTCGTCTTGAGCAAAACCATTTGCCTCTTTGGCAATCTGAGAGAATTCCTCAGACAGGTTCTTTAAAAGTTCTTCCATTCTTTTGAAGAACTGTTTTGTCTGTAAAGGGTTTTGGAGTTGATTGTAGGTTAACAATGTTCTTCATGTTTCATTATATGCTCTCTTTCGCTGGCAGACAGGGAGATCCATCACCGCCTGTCAATGACTGACCTTGTGGGGGTTGGGTTTATCTCTTCAAGCGTTCAGCTTGGATTCACAGATACAGTCGGAGAGAAACACACGTATATTCTTCATCCAGAAGATGAACTGATAACCCTAAACCTCACCCTCATTTTGTTTTAAATCTGTACGAATTCCTTCTGTGGGACTCAAAAGACGTTTCGAAGAAAGTTGCATCTCCAAAAATCGATTAAATAGCAAAGTATTCAATATGACTCATGCACTATAGCCTTCTGAAGTCAACTGTGTGAGGGAAAGACCCACATTTACATAATGAAATCACTGAAAGTCTTCTGATTTGTGTTTGCGTATATTAAAATATGACTCTTTGTGCCAGGTTTGATGTCAATGATGCCGAATGCCATTGGTTTCAACAGAGCACGTGACGGAGCATGACATGGACGTATTGATATATGAGAGCTACAGGGAACTGACCTTTTGAAAGTACGTTTAAACGTTGAAGCGTAATTACAATCTAAAATAAGCGAGAAAAGTGCATTTGTTCCTAGACTAGTTAAGTTTTCAATCTCAGTATTTATCCAACTCACCCTGTGATGATCTCAAACGGTGGCAGCTCCATGGGTTCTGGTTTCTCTGCATTGTCACCGTTCTCTGCGGCTCCGTTACTCACCGCCGCGGCCTCACCGTTCTCCACGGGTGCATTCTTCCCATTCACATTTGGTTTCTCTTCTACTTTAGGAGGTTTTTCCTCTTTCTTCGGTTCATTTTCTACTCTCTCTTTCCTCTTGACGGTCAGACGAGAGCTGACACTGCTGCTGCCCTTTTTGTCGGCCATCTCTGAGACTGAACACACACACACACACAAACACACACGCACACACACACACTTCAGTATTTATAACTGCACCAGAGTGTGTGTGTGGGGCAGGTGCTCGGGATGGTGCTCAGGCCAGTGAGGGCCATACTGCATGTGTGTGTATCTGCAGCTGTTGGTATTCTATAAAAAGAACTCCTTGCAATAGAGATGACAGATAAACGAAATCTTACAAGAGGTTCAAGAGGTTGCTCTTTTAGAGCTCATGAGACTGAACCGAGTTCTCATTTAAGTATCAACTTGTCTTGCCATGTTTCATCTAAAGTTACTTAGATTAAATAAAAATGGACAAATGAGTCAGTTGTTGACATACAGGAAAAGTAAGCTATAAACGGCTCTTGGAAACATTTGAGTAGAAATGTATGTGTGGACGGATGACTTCGGGATCTTGGCAAATCTGAGCTCAGTTTGATACATTGTTAAGGTCTCTTCTGAAACTCTAGAGGAGACGTGGGATTCTTGGACACTTTTTTACTCAGGTGAAACATCTGAGAAGTAGGAGACTAAATTCAGATGGAAATTAAAGCAAAACAAACGGTTGCGGCGGGTCTTAACTCTTGTGCGACCTTTGGAACATTTTCGTCTTTTTCATTTTTGTCTTTTAAATCATTTTGGCTGTGTTAATGCAAACGGCATACATTTTGCCAAAGATGTGTATTTTTGGGGGAATTGTGATATTTCAACCTCAGTTCCTATAACACATCTGTAACACACTGTGTACACAATAGTCACACTCGGGACCTTCAGGACAAAAATGTCTCCATTGAAACCAATTAAAATGGCAATATTTGATCCCAGTGCCATTAAAGCATACAATCTTGAATTATATGATATTATACTTTCATTCTGGATCCCTGAGTTCAAAATTTACATTTTTAACATTTTCTATTTTACACCAGATGGCGCCATTTTCTCATGTTTAGCCAATGGAGTAAATAACAACAGTGGCATTATGTAAACAAACTGGCATTTAAAGGGTAAAAATCCTGAAAATGAATGAATATTTGGTAGTTATAATCAGGACTGATGTTGGTTAAAAAAGGGTTAGTCAGTAAGTGAAAGTGGAAAATAATATATTAATATATAATATTATTATGGCAGTTTTTTTTTTTTTTTGACAGGCATTTTTGTCCTCGAAGGACTTCTAAGCAACTTTTTAAATTGACGCACAAGGGTTGAAAGTAATTATTCATATTTAAACATGTAATTATGTTTCAGGAACCAAAAAAAGTTCGATTACAAGTTATATTGATGCTAGCACCAAAACCCTTCAGATAGGGAGGTCTAGAAGGTTAGCATGGATTAGCGTAACGCGGCCGTTCCATAGACATGCTATGATGGTACACTGGGGAGGACACAAGAGGCTGTTCTTTCTGAATATATGCTTCACAACGCTGAATAAACCACTCATCATTTCATGAAACATTATTATCATTTTTTTTTTTACACCAAACAATCATTTTGGAGTGAAGTCAATTATGTGTGGAGTTTACTATGATAAAATGGCTGTTTTACAAGAGATGTAGCAGACGATTTTACGACAGAAAGATGTCAGTTTACGGCTCTCCATTAATTGTATAGCATCAGCAAACTGTCGTAAAATGCTAGATGACAGTTACAGCCATAGACATGCCATATAGCTAATCACGTTCACCTGAAAAGTTACTGTCAAATATTTCAGTTATTTATCACGTATTTTTGTTTTACATATCACAAATACATTATATCGCAAAAACCTTTGTTTTTGCCTCGGTCCTTACCATGGTACGTTATTTATGGTTATAAGTTTGTAACTGTTGTAGTTTCCAGATCTTTCCACACGGTGTCAGAAATGTGGTCCACAGCTAAGCGTTGTTAATTTACCAACCTATTAATAGTAAACATAAATTACACACACACACACACACACACACACACACACACACACACACACACACTCTCTCTCTCTCACTCTGACCTTCATGCTTTACTAGATGTGGTCAATAAATAACAGCACATTCCCCAAGTTCTGTAAAACACATACGCACACACAATGTTAGGGACTTCCCAATTACTTCTGTTGTTCTGAAATTACACTAATTATGATAGCTGCACCTATAAGACAGTTGCAGCTCATACAGAACGCTGCTGCCAGAATTCTGAGCAAAACCAGAAAATATGAACATATCACACCAGTCCTCAGGTCTTTACACTGGCTCCCAGTTACATTTAGCATTGATTTTAAAGTATTATTACTGGTATATAAATCACTCAATGGGCTGGGACCTCAATATATTGCAGACATGCTCACTGAATATAAACCCAACAGATCACTCAGATCATTAGAATCACATCAGCTAGAAATACCAAGGGTTCACTCTAAGCAAGGAGAGTCTGCTTTTAGCTATTATGCCAGCCGCAGCTGGAACCAGGTTCCAGAAGAGATCAGATGTGCTCCTACAGTAGTCACATTCAAATCCAGACTCAAAACACATCTGTTTAGCTGTGCATTTACTGAATGAGCACTGTGCCACTGTGTGTCCCACTGTTTGTACTGTGTTTTATTAGATTTTTTTTTATTCTAAACTGTTTTAATTATTCTTATTTTATTATTCTTGTTTTTTCTTTTTAATTTCTACTATGTAAAGCACTTTGAATTACCATTGTGTATGAAATGTGCTATATAAATAAACTTGCCTTGCCTTGCCATGCCTATACCAAACCCTAACTAACCCTTTACCGGTATCTGGAAATGTATACATGAATTAAGACATCATTTAATCCTTATTTTGTAAGGGCTTCAAAATTGAGTTTTTCCAAGTTTTATCTCCATTCTGGGTACTGGTCCACACATATTCACTATCTAAACGAGGACAAAGCACACACTTCTGTTGTTATTATATGAAGATAATTATAATCATAGACTCGCCCAGACGCTACCCCCTTTAAAAGAATGAAGCTTTTTTAGAATAACAAAAAATGTTGTTAGTTAATTTGTCTTTCCAATTAAGGATAAATTACCTTTAACACGCTTCTTGAGATAATTTTGTCACCAAACTGTATCTGAGTGAAAATACATATCCTCAAGAGCTGAGTCTTTAGGCAACATGTGTGGCACTGTTTAAAAGGTCCATTAAAGTTGACATTTTAAAGTGGGTATTAATATATGACCTTTATAATGCAAATATTATAATGTTTTCCTTTCTAGCTCATTGATTTAATTGATCAGTCAATAACACGTCATAAGACTGCAAACGACACGCATGTTTATTTGATCGTATCAGCTGCGTGTTCTCTGGAAACACTGTATTACTGAGCACATGTTAGATGGTATTATTTATACCCCACACCCACCCAGAATTACAGCAAAACATGATTGGTCCATTTATGGCATACTGAACTATATTAGTGAGGATATTTCACATCAATATACACCTACACACTCACACACAGCACAGAGACATGACTGATGAATACCGGTTTACACTTTCCCTTCTATTGAGTTTTCAATCAACATGATGTAAGACAGCGAGTGAGAGAGAGAGAGAGAGTGAGAGAGAGAGACAGTGAGACAGTGAGAGAGTGAGACACAGAGAGAGAGTGAGACAGAGAGAGAGAGAGTGAGACAGAGAGAGAGAGTGAGAGAGAGAGAGAGAGAGAGAGACAGTGAGACAGAGAGAGAGAGTGAGAGAGAGAGAGAGAGAGACAGTGAGACAGTGAGAGAGTGAGACAGTAAGAGACAGTGAGAGAGAGACAGTAAGAGACAGTGAGAGAGAGAGAGAGACAGAGGTGGTTGGTGAGGTGACAGACTCCTCCACACATGGAAACTCTTCCAGTCTCATTTAGCTCCATTCAAACCTGTTCACTGGCATTCCAACACATCTTTCCATCTTTCGAAAACAAATGGAATATGAGCTGCAGCGATGAAAGATAACACATTCAAACTTCATCACATGCCTCACAGAACGTGTGAAAGTTACTGATATTCATAATGATACTCCAAGACACTGAAAAGAGTATTCATTTATTACCATTGTTTGTGTGTGTGTGTGTGTGAAGGTAAATACACATGAAACATCAGTTAGTCCTGCAGCAAACCGAAACCTGTTATAAAGTTGCACACACACACACACACACACCTGCGTCAACAGTAAACATTGACAGAAATGACTTCAGCTCTCCAGGATTTGAGAAAACGGGTTAATATGTAAGTGTGTGCGGGTGTGTGTGTGTGTGTGTGTGTGTGTGTGTGTGTGTGTGTGTGTGTGTGTGTGTTTGCGGGGTTGGTTTGTAGGTGATAACGTTATGTCTGTGTGTGTGTGAATTGGGATGAATGTAAAGAATTTGTTTTTGTGATGTAGAATTTGGTCAAGTTTATCTCTGAATGTATGTTAGCTCACTGCAGAAACCTGCCATGTCATGTTTCAAGTTAATTTTCCAAGGTTTAGCCTTTCTCAGGAAAAACTAAAGGAGAGAGAGAGAGAGAGAGAGAGAGAGAGAGGGAGAGAGAGAGAGAGAGAGGGAGAGACAGATTCGTTGGAATTCCCCCTCCCATCTGCACTCACCTGTCTCCACCTCTTTGAGTAATTTACCTGGCCACGCCCCCTTTTACCTGTATAAATTCAGGAGGTAACAGGTGTAACAGCAAACCTCAGGATACTCTTACCAGTCTGTGCCTCAAACCACTGAAGATAAACCACATAGACTGGATTATTACTTAACCAAAACTTATACTGGGATTTTATCTGGAAATCAACCTGCCTTTGGACAAACAGCAGGTAAATAATCTGCAATTGACATTTTATATTTTATCTTTAACCATTGAAAACTTACTAAAACATTTAGCAGTTTTGTTAATACACATGTCTACATGGTTGTTCTGATTATAGACATATCTTGACTGTTACTTTTGACTTGTTCTGGATGAAACATAAATGTAAACATTTTCTTATCGCACAGAAATGGCGTCGAGTGAACTGAGTCGAATCCTTAACAACGCAAATGCCAACTTGTACCCATCTGAACCACATCCCAACTTGTTAAGCATGGGAGTGCCCATGGGCAGACTGCCGCATCTCTCAGAGATCTCCTTCAACAGTAACAATACGATGGGTAAGAGCTCTTCATCTCACAGATATGCACATTTGAAGACCTTACTTAAGAATACCAGTGTCGTAAATCTACTTTGCTACTTTGCCACGATGCCATGGTCTTTGAATGATTCCCGTTGACCAACTGAGAGGCTAGACGTGCTAATTAACTCTCACCTTTAGACTCCTGAAGTCATTAAACAAGAGAATGTTTAACTTGACCTGCAGTAGACATACAGGAATGCTTTCTCTTTTGTTCTTTGGTATTGCTGTCATTGTTGACACTGTGATCTAAACCTACTGGTATCAACACAACAATTAGTTAAACACACAACAGAAACTCTGGCCTTAGAGGCAGTAAACCTGAGAGGCTATTCTTCTATTGTTAGGGGCGTCTCCTTCGAGACAGAACCCACTGATAGGGGGGGTTGGGGCAAGAAATCATCCGTCAGTTGTCTTTCTCAGATCTCTGTCACACATGGCAAGTCCGTGCCTGTTCAGGTGTATATGTGGCTGAACTTTCTTTGCACCTGTTCTACAGTGGGCCACTGGCACCAAGTGAACCCGCAGTTGTGGACCAGGCAGGATGTTCTGGAGTGGATTGGATTTCACGTGGAGGAGAGCAGGTTTGACGCCAGTCTGTTGAATATGGCCTGCTGCAACATGGATGGACCTACACTGTGCACAATGAACAGAGAATCCCTGATGAGCGTGTTCGGGGCAGTGTTTGGTGATCAGCTCCACCACAGTCTGGAGAACCTTAAGGCCAGATATGGTGAGCAACAGAGATGTGAACTTCTTTAAACTAACCCATTTGTTTCACAGCTAAAGTGGGCTACAGTTATTGGCACTGGAATGCATTAACACCCTTTGTTTTGTTTGTATCTACAGCTAATGACCAGTCTGAGGACGCTGTTCTAAGTGATTCTGAATTCGATCTATTGGACACTATCCTGCAATACTCATTCCCCTTCATGAACGAGCCAGGTCTTGGACCATTACTGGAGACAGTGGTTGTCCAGTCATCAATCCCAACAGGTAAGAATCGGTTCCCTCTTCTGGACATAAACAGAAAGTAGTGCCTGACTATCCATACCATAAATAATGTTTGGAATACTTTATTTGCACAGATACTTCAGACACCGAATACAGTTACTTAAAAGAGTACAGAAACCGGCTGACTCCAGAGAGTGACCATGGCTACGACTCTTTTCCTGAGAGTCTTAAGAGCTCTCACACTGGTACGTAAAACCTCTTTCCATTTCCACTAAACTTAAGCAAACATCCCTAAAGTTCTCCTAAAGTCTAAATGCTCCATCCTTTGGATCTTCCTCTTCAGGCAGCTTCTTGAACCTGAGTTCACCCGAGTCCTGTGGAAGCGATTCTGACCCAGAATACTCAGAGAAACCTTTCTCCATCAGCACCAGTAAGTTTATCAGATTCTCCTACAGCAAGGGTACTCAGACCTGCTTCTAGAGGTCCACCTTCATGCCGAGATTAGCTTCAAACCTTATCAAACACACCTGAACCTGTTAATCTAGGTCTTGAGGATTAATTGGCAATTAAATGCAGTTGTGTAGAAGTGGGATTGGAACTAAACTCTGCACGAAGGTAGTCTTCCACTAATAAAGTTGAGTAAGGTTGCAAGGGGCTCTAGACTTATCTAACGTTTGTTCGGTGTGACTTTTCAACAGAGAACTTTGTGAAACAAGATCCAGGAGAGGTCAAGAAGAGAGGCAGAGGACGACCTCCAAAAACGAGTCGGGAATCTGACCACTTCATTGAGTCCAAGAAAAGCAAACACGGTAAGCGAATGCAATTCTCAGGTGAAGAGGCACCTGATGCTGAAATCAAGTCTTGCACTTCAGTATGTAATAAAGTGAAATCCAGATTCTAAACCAGACCCTTTTTTCAGCTCCAAGAGGAACCCACCTGTGGGAGTTTATCAGGGACATTCTGATCCATCCCGAACAGAACCATGGTCTGATGAAGTGGGAGGACCGCAGAGACGGCGTCTTTAAGTTCCTGAAGTCTGAGGCTGTTGCTCAACTATGGGGTCAAAAGAAGAAGAACAGCAGCATGACCTACGAGAAGCTCAGCAGAGCCATGAGGTAAATGAAGCTGTGATCAAGGGTTCTGTGGGTTGTACTAAGGCTGCACAATGGACAAGAGAATAATCAAAACGTTTTCTGTCATCTGCAGGTATTACTATAAGAGAGACATTCTGGAGAGAGTGGACGGACGCAGACTCGTCTACAAGTTCGGAAAGAACTCCACTGGTTGGAGGATAGAGGAGACTGGATATTGAAACGGGCCTGATGAAAGAGGGTCACTTTCAAACGTAGAGTAATAGGACTCCTACTAATGAGGAACTTTAGGCTGAGTTTGGTTGCTCTGAAGATCCCCTCGATAGAAACACACTCTTCCCAGAGGGAAAAGGTTTCGCAGAAACTGTAAGCCATTGTTTTGGCTAATGTAGGTTTTATGAACCTGTAAAAATGTTGTAGATCTCAAAGCACCTCTCTGGTTCAAATGGCACGCGGGCGTGGCCGGGATCAGACTCTATTTGCTTTCTTTAAGATGTTAATGTAAACTTTGTTATACACAACAGTTGAACTGTGAGAGTACGTAAAGCTTTGTAAAGGCCCTTTAGCGTTGGGGATATGAAGTTTGAATGAAATGTAAAAGTTTTTTTTGTCACATTTGAACAGAAGGACATAACGGTTGTATGAAGTGTCATTCACTTTGTCATTGTACTGATTGATATATCTATTCTACTGTTAACGGACATGTGTAAGTACTATATATTCATTATACTTGTCAATCAAGTACAAATCAGACTATATCATTTGAAGATTATGCTCAATTGTTCTGTGATTTGATAAGTCACTGGATAATGTGTATGAGGTTTCCCTCTCAAATCTTATACTATATTTAACGCTTATGTATAGCATATATTTGCTTTTTGTATGAACATTTTATGAAATAAAGTTTATGATAAAAAAATGTTTATGCACCTTGGTCTGTTATTCTACCTAGCTTCTATTTATCTTTGAATTATAAAGTATATCCTTGCATATATTAGTTTTTCTCGATTGCTTAAACACTATAACCAGGCTGTTGAACTAAAATTTCAAAACCATAATGCCATTTATCAAAAAGCACACCCATTTCCCTAAACTATAAAGGCTATTCCCCTGTTTAGACACATGAGTCAGATTTGTTGAACTGACAATGCAAAACTCTACACACAAATCCCCTCATTTCTCATTGTCTACAACGTGCTCATTTTGAAAGCACTAGCATTCTATATTGCTCACTCATTCTGCTCAGCTTGAACAATTACCCAGGTGGAAACACTGAGTCAAACTTGATCACACACCAATCAGAACCTTCAATAGATAGATACCCAAGTTGACATTCCTGTAACAATCTGGTGTGAGATCTTTGATAGTATTATAATGCCTATTGCTCTGTATGGATGTGAGGTTTGGGGTCTGTCTGGCAGATTACTGGAGATGGGACAAACACCCCATAGAGTCCCTGCATGCAGAATTCTGTAGAAACATTGGAAGAGTTCAGAGAAGAACACCTACTAATGCATGCCGGCCCAACTAGGCAGATACCCCCTTATTATACATATTGAAAAACCATCCCGCAAATTTTGGGAACACCTAAATTCGAGTTCCCCAAACACACTGCAACATGAAGCCCTTAAAACCCAAGAGCTGAAGCCTAAAACCAGAAACCTCACAAACCCACTAACAACTAACAAACACCAGTTTCAGACCAGCACTGCTGAACAAAACCAGATCAGAATAAACCAAATCATAAAAGAAATCAAGAATTCATATTTGGATCATTGGGAAAATGAAAGTAAAAACCAAAGCAAACTGGAATGTTATCGGGCCCTAAACAGAACATATAATCTGGCAGAATATCTGCACACTGTAAGAGATCCAAAACAGAGACGGATCCTCCACAAATACAGACTCAGTGATCACAGACAAACATGAACGAGTCTGTCAGACAGGCAGGCAGACAGACAGACAGAGTCTGTGCTCACTGTGACATGGGTGAGGTCGAGACAGAGGCACAGACAGACAGAGAGAGAGACAGACAGACAGAGTCTGTGCCCACTGTGACACGGGTGAGGTCGAGACAGACAGACAGACAGACAGAGAGACAGAGAGAGAGACAGACAGAGTCTGTGCCCACTGTGACACGGGTGAGGTTGAGACAGACAGACAGACAGACAGACAGACAGAGAGACAGACAGAGTCTGTGCCCACTGTGACATGGGTGAGGTCGACACAGACAGACAGACAGACAGACAGAGAGAGAGACAGACAGAGTCTGTGCCCACTGTGACACGGGTGAGGTCGAGACAGACAGACAGTCAGACAGACAGAGAGACAGACAGAGAGACAGACAGAGTCTGTGCCCACTGTGACACGGGTGAGGTCGAGACAGACAGACAGACAGACAGACAGACAGACAGAGAGACAGACAGAGAGACAGACAGAGTCTGTGCCCACTGTGACATGGGTGAGGTCGACACAGACAGACAGAGAGAGAGACAGACAGAGTCTGTGCCCACTGTGACACGGGTGAGGTCGAGACAGACAGACAGACAGACAGACAGAGAGACAGACAGAGAGACAGACAGAGTCTGTGCCCACTGTGACATGGGTGAGGTCGAGACAGACAGACAGACAGACAGACAGACAGAGAGACAGACAGAGAGACAGACAGAGTCTGTGCCCACTGTGACACGGGTGAGGTCGAGACAGACAGACAGACAGACAGACAGACAGAGAGACAGACAGAGAGACAGACAGAGTCTGTGCCCACTGTGACATGGGTGAGGTCGACACAGACAGACAGACAGGCAGACAGACAGACAGACAGAGTCTGTGCTCACTTTGACATGGGTGAGGTCGACACAGACAGACAGACAGGCAGACAGACAGACAGACAGACAGAGTCTGTGCTCACTGTGACACTCCTTCACTGTGAGAAATTTACAGAGGTGAGAGAGAAATACCTCCACAAACTCTCAAACCTCATGCCACAGTTTCCCAGTTCAGCAGAAACAGATCAGATGCTGGTGTTACTGGGGGAGGACCATCATGCATCAGTTGCAGCAAACCAATCACTGTAGGGAGAGGAGGAAGAGGTGAAGGAAGAGGAAGAGGAGGAGGTGGAGAAGAGGAAGAGGTCAAGGACACCAGAGAGGAGGAGGAGGAGGAGGAAGAGCAGTAGGGAGTGGAGTAAGAGGTGAAGGAAGAGGAAGAGTAGGAGGTGGAGGAGGAGTAGGGAGTGCAGGAAGAGGTGAAGGAAGAGGAAGAGTAGGAGGAGGAAGAGCAGTAGGGAGTGCAGGAAGAGGTGAAGGAAGAGGAAGAGTAGGAGGAGGAAGAGGAGTAGTGAGAGGAGGAGGAAGAGGAGGAACATAATTGGTCATCGGGCTGTTGTGAATGTCCCTGGCCAGCGAGGAGGGAACGTCACTATGTGCACGGCCATCAGCCAACGAGGGGCACTCCACCGCCATGCGTTCTTGTACTCTATAACACTATGATCCTCTCTGGTGTCCTTGATGGTCAAAGAGAGTGTGTGTTCCAGCACAACCAGAGCAGCCTCACTATGGTGTTGTTGGGATTACATCAGCTTCGGTTCGTGAACCCGAGGTTTTCCAACATCTTTCTGCCTGCATGGTAGACATTTAATACATAGGAGCCTGTACTGCTGTCCTGCAAAATATCCACATTTGCTGCTACCAATGTTGAGTATGGGTAGGGTTAGGGTTAGGGTAAGGGGTTAGAGTTGAGTTTTGGGGTAAGGGTTAGGTTACGTTAGTATGTTACGTTAACAGTGTAACTACAAATGTAATTAAATACAAGTACTTTAAATGTGATTACAATGCAACTACATGTATGTACATGAGTACAGCGTATCAAATGGTTATGTACATAGTAGTTAAGGCCGCCTAATATAAAGTGGGTCCATATAGACAGGTGTTTTGTTGACTTCTGCTGGCTGTTTGATTAAGCTATCTTGTATTGCACCTCACCCACCTGAACAGTGTTCTGCTGCAAACACTCACTCAACCTTATTTCAACAATGACATGTACTTTGTGACTGCTCAGTTTGTTGTAGTCTCATTATCAGATATTGCCAGCGTGTTGAAATGTGCACAGTAACACATTGTGAAGTTCAACAGATATACTGTCAACAAAACTCCTTTTTATAGTTAATCTCTAGTTAAAAGAAAAACCACCAGTTCTGTAAGTGTCGACCTGCAAACAAGGAATTTGCTGTAGCTGACCTTTCGTTAAACTTAGCAATCGCATGTTTCAACGTAGGTTTGGTTTTGCATTTGAGAGCACAAAGCGACTGTTCTTCAGAGGTCCAACATTCAAATACACAAACATACACACAACAATATCTGTCCACATGCAAATGGACACGCAAGAAAGCGAGCACAAACTCTCCTCTATAAATTGAAAGCAGCAAATATTCTTAAGAATCTCCAGGTTTAGCTGTGTGGACATGGAAATCTCACACATCATTTAATACCTGTGAGATCTGCTGAAAACGGTCTTGAAGTTTTCTTGAACTTTGAAACCCTTGAACCTACCCTGGAATTACGGTCACCTGAGACGGCTAATCTAGCGGCGTTATCTTTCACAAGACTTCATTAAAGAGTTCGTGATCACCAGTTGCTAAAAACAGCAGTTTCATTCTGAGATCTTTAGAAATTCATGTTTTGTGTTTGTGTGACCTCTCGGTCAGAGATTATTTTACTCCAGCCACATCAACATGCGTGTAGAGTTGAAAACACTTTTTCTGGGTCTGTGTATCTCAGCGAGTACTGCCACTGACTATCACTGCCGGAGTTGTGAGTTTGCATCCAGGGCATGCTGAGTGACTCCAGTCAGGTCTCCTTAGCAACCAAATTGGGCCGGTTGCTAGGGAGGGTAGAGTCACATGGGGTAACCAAATTGTCCCCGTTGCTAGGGAGGGTAGAGTCACGTGGGGTAACCAAATTGGCCCGGTTGCTAGGGAGGGTAGAGTCACGTGGGGTAACCAAATTGTCCCGGTTGCTAGGGAGGGTAGAATCACATGGGGTAACCTCCTCGTGGTCAATATAATGTGGTTCTCGCTCTCGGTGTGGCGTGTGGTGAGTTGTGTGTGGATGCCGCAGAGAATAGCGTGAAGCCTACGTCCCCATGGTAATGCACTCAACAAGTCACGTTATGAGATGCGCAGATTGACGGTCTCAGACGCGGAGGCAACTGAGATTCGTCCTCCGACACCCGGATTGAGGCGTGTCACTACGCCACCACGAGGACTAATGGTGCGTTCACAGAAAAACGTGTAGAAAATGTTCGCATCGCATTGCTCGTGCGAGTTTGACCGCTGGATTATAAATCTGTGTTTAAACTGGCGTTTGCATGAGTAACGTGAACCCGCGAGTATTCCCGCTTGTCTTCCGGAAAAGGACAGGAGGCGGGGCTTCTACGACTTGGTTCATAGTAAAGTTCAACCAATAGCTGGAATCAAGTAGACGCGCATATTTCCAGAACTTACCAGGTCGTCCAACTTCCTCGCTCACTTTCCTCCGAGCGATGTCTTTATTCGTCCGGTCTCTGCACATGTATGACAATTCCGGGTGTCCACACACACACACACACACACACACACACACACACACACCGCTACAACAATCATTACATCCATTTTTCCAGATTTCTTCTGCTACTACGTCAGTGACATCCGGACAATCTCAATGCTGATTGGCTTTCGCGACAACTTGTCATGCGGATGTCTCGCTCGAGCTGAATGCGCGGATGAAGCGAATCCGCATGTTAGAGTTGCGCCATTCGCTTCATTTGTGCCGCCTGGCGCGAATTTGCATCTATTCACATTTTTGCTTTGACTTTGTATGTAATCGCTTCGTGTTGTATGTGAACACACCATTAGAGCGCATTTGCAATTGGGCGTTCCAAATTAGGGAAGAGAAACAACAACAGCAACAACAACAACAACAACAACAACAACAAAACTGCCAGCTGTGCTTGCCAGAATAATCACGTAATAAATACTGTAAAATATAAACAACTTTAGATTTACATGACCACGCTGGCACTGCAAATAAACAACAACAATTCTGTTCAAGGGCGGCACGGTGGTGCAGTGGTTAGCACTGTCGCCTCACAGCAAGAAGGTCATGGGTTCAAACCCCGGTTGCCCCGGCCTTTCTGTGTGGAGTTTGCATGTTCTCCCCGTGTCTGCGTGGGTTCTCTCCGGGTGCTCCGGCTTCCTCCCACCATCCAAAGACATGCAGGCTAGGTTAATTGGTGTCTCCAAAAAAATTGCCCTAGGTGTGGATGTGAGTATGAGTGTGTGTCTGTATATGTGTGGCCCTGCGATGGACTGGCGACCTGTCCAGGGTGTACCCCGCCTTTCGCCCAATGTTAGCTGGGATAGGCTCCAGCCCCCCGTGACCCTGTACAGGATAAGCGGTTGAAGATGAATGAATGAATGAATGAATTCTGTTCAACTCTGTTCAATTCTGTTCAATTTACAGTAAAAGTCATAAACTTGATATTAACCTTCTGAAACTGTCAAAATCTGCGTTTCACTTTATAATGTTTCGTTAATCACTGTAGTAACTACAGAAGAGCGCAGATGCTACGCTCATCAGTAATGATCAATAAACATGTCGCGACCAACACGTGTTTAAACACCATCACGGTGAGATTTAAATAACGCAGTAAACATGAACTAAAGTACATCAAATATAACAATGTACATAACTGATATTAAACATAAGAGAAATCAGAAATATTCCTATTAAATATAATGAAATGTGATGGGTCACGCAGGGAATTCTGGGAACACCGATTACGTTTTTTACCGTAATTTTAACAATAATTTACTGTAAAAAGTATGTACGCTCTTGTTAAACGTAAATAATTATACAGGATAATCATACTTTTTACATCCTAAAAATTGTATTTTTACAACATTTTATTGTAAAAACTTCAGTATTGCCTTTTATAATATAGTGAAACGTTAAAACTCATTAATCAATGAACGTTTCTACAGTCTTTACTGTTCAAATGAGAGTTTACAGTGTTTTAACAGGGAAATATCATTTAATAAAAGTCATGTTTGTGTGTTTTATTGACGTTTTCTTCGCTAGTTCCCCGCAGCGCTATCGCCAGTTACCAAACGAATGCATGCTAATACTCGCTAACTTCAAAAATAAAACTAAAGTTCATGACTCCAAAACTAACAACAATAAAAACAAATGATAGTGAATTATTTTTAGGTTTGAACACACCATATTTCTATAAGTTTAAACATTCTCAACCGCACATAACCTGCTAGCTCGCACGGGCACGGGATGGACATGATGCATTTATGAGATTTCAGCAACCGGTTCTGAACAGAAACTTGAAAGGACAATGAAATGTTGCAGACGTGATTCCCAGCAGCCGTTTGATCCTGAACAATGCACAAGAAACGTAAACAGCACATATCATGTGTGCATTGCTGTATTGTCTGTCTGTCATGTTTGTTTTCACTGTGACTCCTGTAGCTTTCCTGATAAGTGCTCTCTGTACACTCCTCAAAACTCTTTTGTCAGAGTCAAGATGAGACAATCAAGTGTGTTCCTGCTGACCTGAAAGAACGTTTCCCGCTAAAGGTGTCAGAATGCAGTTCTCATTCATGCTCGGATAAGTGAAACTGTTCAAATGTCTCTAGATATCTGCCTGAATAATAACACTACACTGGTTTAATGGCACAGACATTTTAGGGGAACTCTATCGCCCCCTTGAGCACTGGGGATACCGTGCAGCGCTGCCAAGAACTCACACTTGCATGTTTTTGTCCTTCAACAATCAAAAAATGTTGGAGTCTGTGTATCTCAGCGAGTATTGACACTATCTATCACCCCTGGAGTCGTGAGTTTGAATCCAGGGCGTGCTGAGTGACTCCAGCCAGATCTCCTTAGCAACCAAAGTGGGCCGGTTGCTAGGGAGGATAGAGTCACATGGGGTAACCAAATTGGTCCGGTTGCTAGGGAAGGTAGAGTCACATGGGGTAACCAAATTGGTCTGGTTGCTAGGGAAGGTAGAGTCACATGGGGTAACCAAATTGGGCCGGTTGCTAGGGAAGGTAGAGTCACATGGGGTAACCAAATTGGGCCGGTTGCTAGGGAGGGTAGAGTCACATGGGGTAACCAAATTGGCCCGGTTGCTAGGGAGGGTAGAGTCACATGGGGTAACCAAATTGGGCCGGTTGCTAGGGAGGGTAGAGTCACATGGGGTAACCAAATTGGCCCGGTTGCTAGGGAGGGTAGAGTCACATGGGGTAACCAAATTGTCCCGGTTGCTAGGGAGGGTAGAGTCACATGGGGTAACCAAATTGGGCCGGTTGCTAGGGAGGGTAGAGTCACATGGGGTAACCAAATTGGCCCGGTTGCTAGGGAGGGTAGAGTCACATGGGGTAACCAAATTGTCCCGGTTGCTAGGGAGGGTAGAGTCACATGGGGTAACCTCCTCGTGGTGGTGATTAGTGGTTCTCGCTCTCAATGGGGCGTGTGGGGGATTGAACCAATTAAACACAATTTAACATGTCAAAATAACAATTATAGGGATATGCACACTTATGACAGGAAATGCTAAACACGTGCTATTAGCATGCACAATTAGTCACTATGCTACGGATAGCACAGCAACAACTCAATGCATAAAGCATTTACAAATACACATTTAAACACATTTATGCATTTGGCAGATGCTTTTATCCAAAGTGACTTACAGTGCACTTATTACAGGGACAATCCCCCCGGAGCAACCTGGAGTTAAGTGTATTACTCAAGGACACAATGGTGGTGACTGTGGGGATCAAACCAGCAACCTTCTGATTACCAGTTATGTGCTTTAGCCCACTACACCACCACCAAAGTGACTTACAGTGCACGTATTACAGGGACAATCCCCCCGGAACAACCTGGAGTTAAGTGTCTTACTCAAGGACACAATGGTGGTGACTGTGGGGATCGAACCAGCAACCTCCTGATTACTGGTTATGTGCTTTAGCCCACTACACCACCACCACTCCACATATAGAGGACTCTAAATGTACTGATCCTTTAACATGACACAAACTCTTGTAAATCTCAACACCACACATCATATAAACCCTGTTGAGTCCCATGAGAACACTTGCTCCTGACCCATGAAATAAGTTGTACATTACACTAAGTGCAGTGTTTGTGTAAATCATGACCTACATTAGAGAACATTACAAGAGCTGTTTCTGCATCCAACCGCACTTCTGAAATGTGTTGATCAGCGTCGCTTCATTTAAACCCTCATTGATCATTTCTGGGAGAACGATCACTTCAAATAAACACTGATTTTTAGCATTTCAGAGTTAACGTTTACTAGATGATATTTCTCTCAGATTACTGTGTGAGAGGACTAATAGTGCTGAAGATTGTTGTTCACACTAACAGTTTTACTTCCATCTCAGTTGCGTGTCATTGATGTGATCATTAGAGATTTATAGTTTATATTCTGCTCATAATTAAACATTACATCTGCTCTGTGTCACAATGGTTTTGTTTTGGACCGTTGCAAGTGAATAATTTGGTTTATGTCCAGTTCATGCAAGACTACTGGCTCCGCCCACATCTTGACTTGCCCATTATGATCTCACCCAGCTGATTTGCATAAGTATGCAGGGATTTCCCCTCATTCTCCCCTTGACTTCCAGAGAAAACCATGTAATGCAACAGCGCACACACACACACACAAACACACACACACACACACACACACACACACACACACACACACACACACACACACTCACTCACTCACTCACTCACTCACTCACTCACACTCTCTCACACACACACACACACACACACACACACACACACACACACACACACACACACACACACACACTTCTGGGAGTCGTTTCCCAATAACTCTTGATCTCAGCTGTTAAGAGGATTTTCTACCAGCGATTTTATGAACGTCATTATTTTTAAGTGCACCCAGGATGTGAAATATCACCCGCAAAATGCAACGAGACTCAATCCAGTTCGCGAGCTCCTTTCCAAATCTATTTCATGCACGAGTAATTTTGCTCATCTACCTGCAAAAGGTGGGTGACCTGTAAGATGTCTCGGAGTGACACATGACAGAAACACTGACATGTTTGAAGAAACAGACTTTATTATATGTTTAAGATCAGACAAAAGAAAAGCCGTCAGTGCTCGTGTCTGATTCACTGTTCACAGGTGTGTAACGGGACCCTGTCTCATGAAACAAGAGTGTGTAAAGAGTTTCATTCATCTGAAAACTGTTTGGGAGAATAATATAATCTATGAGAATGCTGCAGATGATCTCTGATCATCCCCTGAGGTGCTGTGAGTTTAGTTCACTCTTACACATTGTGAACGCAACTCTGCATGTTCAGTCATACAGGTATATCTGTATTAAATAAAGACGAAAGTGATGAAATCATAAAACAATATAAGACACGTTCACCTTGAAGCTAAAACTGAGTTCTATATTTTTCTTTAACGCAGCATAAATATGAACAAAACACAAACACATTTGATAAGATAATAATTTATTATGAATTATTATAATTATCTTTACATGTATAATTGTATTTAGATCTTTAGTTGTGTGCTGTAATTTGCCCTGATACTGGCGTGATGGTGAATGTTTGTGTTGGTGGTTTTATAGACGATGTTTTTATCACTTCATTGTTTGTTTTGCTTTTTCTTTCGTATAAAGTGCGATTTGAATTTAGAAATGTCTTTTCGTCAGTTTTTTTGATCATATAATCGAATATTGATATTTTAAATGCGATTATCATTAATGTTTTTTACATATCGTCAAAAGGGAAGTTACATTTTTAATGAAAAACGTTGTTTTTGAGAATAGTAAATTATTCATTTGTGGTCTGGCATGTGTGCATTTCCAAATCATGTCCAATCATTGTGTGAAACATCTCAAATATGATCCAGACAGAGAAATGTGTCACAGCAAAGGGTCTCAATACTCACAAAATATGCAGTTGATCATCCTTGTGTTTCATGTTTACCCATTTGCATTGTGCTCATAATCTGATGAGGATTATGTAACACAGTATTTGTTTCAGTTCAGTGTTATATCACAATGATGATATGTGTCAAAAATAACCACAATCGTCTGATATCACGAGTATTTCCTCCAACATCACACACACCTACACTTACTAAAAGAGGAAATATCACAGACTTCAATTGTATTTTAATAATTGAGAGGACTAGTGGACGTCTGGCTGTCTCAGCGGGTATTGACGCTGACTATCACACCTGGTGTCATGCACAACGAGTCACGTGATCAGATGCGCGGACTGACGGTCTGTCTTCCGACACCGGATTGAGTATCTGCACCACCACAATGACCTACTAAGTAGTGAGAATTGGGCATTCCAGATTGGGGAGAAAAAGGGTATAAAAAATAAATAAAAGACTACAGAATAACTCTAGAGGAAACTGCACAAGAAAACATTAAGCATTTATTTTAAAAAATACAAATAAAATTCATTAATTTTCCAATTGAAGACATTGCCAAATATAAAACATCTCGTCCAATCAGATTCAGAAATTATACTCTACTATGCTATTCTAAACTATACTATGCTATTGTAAACTATACTATTGTATACTATACTATGCTATTGTAAACTATACTATGCTATTGTAAACTACTATACTATACTATTGTATACTATACTATACTATTGTAAACTATACTATACTATTGTAAACTATACTATGCTATTGTAAACTATACTATACTATTGTAAACTATACTATACTATTGTAAACTATACTATGCTATTGTAAACTATAATATACTATTGTATACTATACTATGCTATTGTAAACTATACTATGCTATTGTAAACTATACTATGCTATTGTATACTATAATATACTATTGTATACTATACTATGCTATTGTATACTATACTATGCTATTGTAAACTATACTATGCTATTGTATACTATAATATACTATTGTATACTATACTATGCTATTGTAAACTATACTATGCTATTGTAAACTATACTATGCTATTGTAAACTATACTATACTATTGTAAACTATACTATGCTATTGTATACTATAATATACTATTGTATACTATACTATGCTATTGTATACTATACTATGCTATTGTAAACTATAATATACTATTGTATACTATACTATGCTATTGTAAACCATACTATGCTATTGTAAACTATACTATGCTATTGTAAACTATACTCTACTATTGTAAACTACACTATGCTATTGTAAACTATACTATGCTATTGTAAACTATACTATACTATTGTAAACTATACTATGCTATTGTATACTATAATATACTATTGTATACTATACTATGCTATTGTAAACTATACAATGCTATTGTAAACTATAATATACTATTGTATACTATACTATGCTATTGTAAACTATACTATGCTATTGTAAACTATACTATACTATTGCAAACTATACTATGCTATTCTAAACTATACTATGCTATTCTAAACTATACTATGCTATTGTAAACTATACTATGCTATTGTAAACTATACTGTATAATACTATACTATATTATACTGCACTATTCACTATGCTATACTATTGTAAACCATACTATATAATACTACGCCATATTATACTACACTACACTATACTATACTACACTATTGTAAACTATACTATACAATACTACACTACACTACTTTAAACTATACTATATAATACTACGCCATATTATACTACACTACAATATGATTTGTTTTATCATCTCCGGAACTCAAATCCCAACCCTGTCTGAAAAACCAGTAAAAAGCCTGGGAAAGATCTTCGACAGCAGCCTCAGGGATACAACATCCATTAAAAACACCTGCGAGGAGCTGGAGAGGTGGCTGAAAATTGTCGATAAAACTGGGCTCCCTGGAAAATTTAAGGCATGGGTGTACCAACATGGGATTCTGCCAAGAATACTGTGGCCTCTGCTTCTGTACTAGTTTCCGATCTCCACCATCTCAGAATTAGAAAGGAGAGTCAGCTGCTACCTAAGGAGATGGCTTGGATTCCCGAGGAGCTTAAGCAGTATCGCCCTTTATGGAAACACCTGCAAGCTGCAGCTCCTGCTAAAATCCATCGAAGAGGAGTTCAAGGTCTTGCGTGCAAGAGAGGTGCTGCAGCTCCGTGAGTCTAGGGACCCCAAAGTCTCTGGGGCAGGTGTAGAGGTCAAGACGGGCAGGAAATGGAGGGCAGAGGCGGCAGTAGACCAGGCAGAGTCACGGCTGCACCATGGTGTCCTAGTGGGAGCAGTGGCCAGAGGAAGGGCTGGGCTAGGAACCTTTCAAGGGCCCCGGTTCAACAAGGCCCGGGGGAAGGAGAGGAGGCAGCTAGTTTAAAGTGAGGTGAGGGCGGTGGTGGAGGAGGAGAGGTCCAGCAAAGCAGTGGGAATGGCACGTCAGGGTGCCTGGATTAGATGGGAACAAGCTGTGGAGAGGAAGATCACGTGGACTGACCTTTGGCAGGCAGAGCCACACCGCATCAAGTTCCTGGTCCAGGCAGTCTATGACGTCCTCCCCAGCCCGTCCAACCTGCACACCTGGGGGCTGGTCGATACACCAGGATGTGCCCTGTGCCATAGAAAGGGAACCCTTGAGCACATCATGAGCTGCTGCCCAAGAGCTCTGGGGGAAGGCCGATATCGCTGGTGGCATGACCAGGTGCTCAAAACAATTGCAGAGAGCACCCAGGTCACCATCAGCAGTTGCCGGAGGTCAAAGCCCTGCAAACAAACCATCAGCTTCATCAGGGCCGGAGAGAAGCCAGGAAAATCTTTCAGGACAACAGCAGGGCTTCTGAACACGGCACAGGATTGGCAACTGAAAGTGGACTTGGGCAAACAACTTAAGTTCCCCCAGCATGTCGTCGAGACCACCCTGAGACCTGACATTGTCGTGATATCAGAGGCAACAAAAAACCTGGTCATGTTGGAGCTCACTGTGCCATGGGAAGACCGAATGGAGGAAGCCTTTGAGAGGAAGAGGGAGAAATATGATGGCCTCGTCAGCGACTGCCACAACCAAGGCTGGAAGGCAAGGTGCTTGCCTGTGGAGGTGGGGTGCAGAGGCTTTGCAGCGAAGTCCCTCTACGGAGACTACACTGCACTCGGCATCACAGGTGAGAGAAGGAGAAGGGCTATTAATACCACAGAGGCTGCAGAGAAGGCTTCGAGGTGGCTCTGGATCAAAAGAGCAGATCCGTGGTTAAATGCTGCTAGGGCACAAGCTGAGGTCTGATCAACCTCAGCTGGGTCGCCTGAAGGAGGGTGTCTGATGTTTCGAAAGACCCGAAACACCCAATGAGATCAGGAACATCACTGATGATGTGCCCTAGCGTAGCATCAGAAGATGTATCATTACAACACTACACTATTGTAAACTATACTATATAATACTATATTATATTATATTATACTAAACTACACTATTGTAAACTATACTATACAATACTACACTACAATACTGTAAACTATACTATACATTACTATACTACACTACACTATTGTAAACTATACTATACAATACTATACTACACTACACTACACTACTGTAAACTATACTATACAATACTATACTACACTACACTATTGTAAACTATACTATACAACACTACACTACACTATTGTAAACTATACTAAATAATACTACGCCATATTATACTACACTACATTACACTATTGTAAACTATACTATATAATACTATATTATATTATACTACACTACACTACACTATTATAAACTATACTATACAATACTATACTACACTACACTATTGTAAACTATACTATACAATACTACACTACACTACTGTAAACTATACTATACAATACTATACTACACTATTGTAAACTATACTATACAATACTATACTACACTATTGTAAACTATACTATACAATACTATACTACACTATTGTAAACTATACTATACAACACTACACTACTGTAAACTATACTATACAATACTATACTACACTATTGTAAACTATACTATACAATACTATACTACACTATTGTAAACTATACTATACAACACTACACTACACTATTGTAAACTATACTATACAACACTACACTACACTATTGTAAACTATACTATACAATTCTATACTACACTATTGTAAACTATACTATACAATACTACACTACACTACAGTAAACTATACAATACTATACTACACTACACTATTGTAAACTATAATATACAATACTATACTACACTACACTATTGTAAACTATACTATACAATACTATATTACACTATACTATACAATACAATACTACACTATACTATTGTAAACTATACAATGCTATACTACACTACACTATTGTAAACTATACTATACAATACTATACTACACTACACTATTGTAAACTATACTATACAATAATATACTACACTATACTATTGTAAACTATACTATACAATACTATACTACACTATACTATTTTAAACTATACTATACAATACTATACTACACTACACTATTGTAAACTATACTATACAATAGTACACTACACTACACTACTGTAAACTATACAATACTATACTACACTACACTACTGTAAACTATACTATACAATACTATACTACACTACACTACACTACTGTAAACTATACTATACAATACTATACTACACTACACTATTGTAAACTATACTATACAATACTATACTACACTACACTACTGTAAACTATACTATACAATACTATACTACACTACACTATTGTAAACTATACTATACAATACTATACTACACTACACTACTGTAAACTATACTATACAATACTATACTACACTACTGTAAACTATACTATACAATACTATACTACACTACACTATTATAAACTATACTATACAATACTATACTACTCTACACTATTGTAAACTATACTATGCAATACTATACTACACTACACTACTGTAAACTATACTATACAATACTATACTACACTACACTATTGTAAACTATACTATACAATACTATACTACACTACACTACACTACTGTAAACTATACTATACAATACTATACTACACTACACTATTGTAAACTATACTATACAACACTACACGACACTATTGTAAACTATCCTAAATAATACTACTCCATATTATACTACACTACATTACACTATTGTAAACTATACTATATAATACTATATTATATTATACTACACTACACTACACTATTATAAACTATACTATACAATACTATACTACACTACACTATTGTAAACTATACTATACAATACTACACTACAATACTGTAAACTATACTATACAATACTATACTACACTACACTATTGTAAACTATACTATACAATACTATACTACACTACACTACACTACTGTAAACTATACTATACAATACTATACTACACTACACTACACTACTGTAAACTATACTATACAATACTATACTACACTACACTATTGTAAACTATACTATACAATACTATACTACACTACACTACACTACTGTAAACTATACTTTACAATACTATACTACACTACACTATTGTAAACTATACTATACAATACTATACTACACTAAACTACTGTAAACTATACTATACAATACAATACTACACTATTGTAAACTATACTATACAACACTACACTATACTATTGTAAACTATACTATACAACACTACACGACACTATTGTAAACTATACTAAATAATACTACGCCATATTATACTACACTACATTACACTATTGTAAACTATACTATATAATACTATATTATATTATACTACACTACACTACACTATTATAAACTATACTATACAATACTATACTACACTACAGTAAACTATACTATACAATACTACACTACAATACTGTAAACTATACTATACAATACTATACTACACTACACTATTGTAAACTATACTATACAATTCTACACTATACTATTGTAAACTATACAATACTATACTACACTACACTATTGTAAACTATACTATACAATACTATACTACACTACACTATTGTAAACTATACTATACAATAATACACTACACTATACTATTGTAAACTATACTATACAATACTATACTACACTATACTATTGTAAACTATACTATACAATACTATACTACACTACACTATTGTAAACTATACTATATAATAGTACACTACACTACACTACTGTAAAATATACAATACTAT
>JAVLUX010000058.1:1202500-1205000 GCA_032164185.1 Moxostoma hubbsi | reverse complement strand
AGACAAAAATGTCCCGAAGGTCGCACAAGTTGTTTAAGTTGTTTAGGTTGAAAGTGTTTGCCAAATGCATAAATGTAAAACTCTTCATGTTGTTAAATGAACATTGGTTAATGTCAAGTTTAATGTGCACTGATGAGAACAGCACATTAACCCCGTCTTCAGTTCGGCAAGTTTATTTTTATATTTACGTTTTATTTTTTACGTGATATTTGCATTTAAATATTCTTTTATACGTTTTCATTTCACTGAATTTTCGAGTGCTACAAATAACCAATGAAATAAAAATAAATCAATAATGGAAATATCATGATAATAAATATAATCCCGATCAGCTCATTCCCAAAACTGTAGAAGATCCTTGTTCCATTAATTGGATGGAGGAAATTTCATGTTGACGACTCGTGTTATATCACGTGATCTTCCAACAGCGTGCAGAACATATCCAGTATTTGCCATAGATTATGAGCATTAATGATTGCAGATATACATGTTACTCTTCTAGACTCATCTAACGTGTACATTGCACATCATATGTTTATTTGAAGTAATAAAGTTTGACAAATGTTTTTGCAGAGTGACACAGTCTTCAGTGCACACCTGTCTTCATCATGAGCCATTGTGTAAACAGGTTTGCATGAGGTATGTGGATCTGTCTTGTTTACCCAACTAGACTGCAGGAATTGATCAGGCTTTTGTCAGGTTACACAAGCCAGACTGATGAACAGGTGTCGTTTACAGCGAGTGGTTTTGGGTAAAGACTGGTTTAACTGGACTCCTGCAGAAACCAGAGCACTCCATATAACAGCTACAGCAGCTTCAGAGTTTCACACAAGTTCATTGATTGTTCATTTGCTCCTCTGCAAACAGATGTTACATTCAGATGTCTTCGAGATGAAAATCTGATCTGCAAACTGTCCCAATGAGACGCTCTTAGACATCTCAGAGGTGCATGTGTCCTCCCTGGGACCTCGAAGCTGTCCGGGGCTCTAGTGCGTTAATGCATTTGAAGTTACAGCACGTAACTCCAAACTGCAGCGCGACACAAAGCAGATTGCAAAAACAGCAAAACGTTATTCATTAAAAGGAGTTTTCTTAATCGAGCATCACTATTAATATTGCACATACTGGGAGGCGTTTGGTATCTCAGCGAGTATTGACGCTGACTATCACACCTGGAGTCACGAGTTTGAATCCAGGGCGTGCTGAGTGACTCCAGTCAGGTCTCCTTAGAAACCAAATTGGCCCGGTTGTAGGGAGGGTAGAGTCACATGGGGTAACCAAATTGTCCTGGTTGCTAGGGAGTGTAGAGTCACATGGGGTAACCAAATTGTCCTGGTTGCTAGGGAGGGTAGAGTCACATGGGGTAACCAAATTGTCCCAGTTGCTAGGGAGGGTAGAGTCACATGGGGTAACCAAATTGTCCCGGTTGCTAGGGAGGGTAGAGTCACATGGGGTAACCAAATTGTCCCGGTTGCTAGGGAGGGTAGAGTCACATGGGGTAACCAAATTGTCCTGGTTGCTAGGGAGGGTAGAGTCACATGGGGTAACCAAATTGTCCCGGTTGCTAGGGAGGGTAGAGTCACATGGGGTAACCAAATTGGCCCGGTTGCTAAGGAGGGTAGAGTCACATGGGGTAACCAAATTGTCCCGGTTGCTAGGGAGGGTAGAGTCACATGGGGTAACCTCCTCGTGGTGGTGATTAGTGGTTCTCTCAATGGGGCGTGTGGTGAGTTGTGTGTGGATCGTGGAGAGTAGCATGAGTCTCCACATGCTGTGAGTCTCCGCAGTGTCATGCACAACGAGTCACGTGACCAGATGCGCGGATTGACGGTCTCAGACGCGGAGGCAACTGAGATTCATCCTCCGCCACCCGGATTGAGGTGAGTAAGTAGTGGGAATTGGGCATTCCAAGTTGGGGAAAAAAAGGGGATAAATAAATAATGATTTTGAATCTTACTTGGGCCACAAAGTAACAACCCTGAACCCCTTAGCAACCCCATAGCAACACACTAACAGCCAGTTAGATCACCTCAGTAACGGAGTCACTTTTGAAGCACTCAAGCAGCTCAAGTTTGATTAAGGATCATCTCTAATCAATATCATGACTTGCACAGAGTTCAAAATATGGATCTTTTTAAAATTCAATCATGCTAATGGAAGTCATGTACAGTAACTGTGAGCGTCTGTTGAACTGGATCATGTGCACACCTTCACTGTTCACATGACCCGTCACGGGTGATTTCTGATCAATACGCTGGAATGAATGTTGCATACTGACCGTAAAAGCAGCGCGTTTGACTCCATTATGTAAAATAGCAGAGAACCGGCCGATCCGGTCGTGCCAGCAACTCAATACAAGAATAAACCCTGTTGATTTAACAAAAACAGGTCAATGATCACCGTTTATTTAGACGTTTACCTGCACGACTTGACAACACACACACACACACACACACACACACACGCTGCATTGTACTACACGCACACACACACACACACA
>JAVLUX010000058.1:1172500-1200000 GCA_032164185.1 Moxostoma hubbsi | reverse complement strand
ATCCTGAAATGAATGAATATTCGGTAGTTATGATTAGGACTGATGTTGGTAAAAAAAATCAAAAATAATTGAAAGTGGAAAATAATATGAATATATATTATTATTATTATTATGGCAGTTTTTTGACATGGAATTTCCTCTGCAGAAAGACTTTAACCCTTGTGCAGCAATTTAAAGAAGTTACTCAAAGCCTCTTTCACAAGAATCTAATCTTTATCTCAACACACTCATGCTGATAGAATCTAAACACCGTCTTACTGAAGTTTATTTAAGACATTGTGCCAATCCATGGGCTGTCACCTTTTGTGTTGATTTATAAAGAGTGTGGAAACTTGAGCCTGTAGTGAGTGAACACACACAATAGACGAGCATGCGATCCCCTCCAGATAACCGGAACACACATCCACTGTCCTGAGACTGACACGTCACAGGTACTCTCGGAGTGCCTCTAGCGAGTCAGTCCACTGTTGGCCATCTCTGGGACACTCGGGAGGTTATTTCCAGTCATGTCAGTGCAGCTCCTATATACTTCAATGGAGAAAGACCAAAAGCTCCTAAACGGTTGGTCAAGATTACGAGCACAGAACATAAATCTTACAACACTGGTATCATAAATCGAGCTTCTGTACCTCAAATTATATCAAAACACGCAATTTTCTCGGCTTGTATAGCTAATGCGCATGCGCGATCTCGAGTTGATTGACAGGCGATACTTGAATCTAAAAGGTGATTGGCTCTTTTATCCATAAGGCGGGACTTCTACATCCGTTGACCGTTGGAATTTCTCCCATTAATTTGAACAGGAGTGGCCCGTCTCTAATACACACTCTCCGTCGGAGGACAGACAGCAGAACTGATATAACTGCTTCAACTGGACCAAAGGGGTCCCAAATGCTGACGTCACACAAAATAACATAAATAATAATACTACACAAGAGATCAACCACAATTAAATCTTAATAACAAATATTTAAACGTCCCTTTGACCAACGAATCATTGCACTGCAAGGGATTGTGGGTATTCCCGATAGTAATGGTTGTAGCTACTCAGTGGGCACTCAAACTCTTAATGGATTTTAAAGATAAATAAGTTCAATGAACTTACATGTTTGAGATATGTTTTTATTAAAAGTTTGATTAGAGAAAGGGAAAACATTAAGAAACATCTGGAATATATTTGTAAAAATTCACAGTATTTCAACCAAATTGGTGAAATTATTAAAAATCCACATCACGCTCACTTAACTGTGGTAAAGAAAAACTTACTAATATGATTTCCATCTTTAAAATAGTGATTTTAATTAGTATCCATTATATTAATACACGAGGACATTAAAATGTACTGCTGTTAGTCAACAGTGTCACATTTACTCTTATTTTCAAACAGCACAAACAAATGCTGGGTTAAAAATGACCATTGCTGGTCAATGAGAAATTCTCATTTTAATTGAGGGACATAAAGTGAACAAAACAGTCCCTGAAAGCAAACTCAACTCTGTCACAAACCGGGAAAAGGCGAAATATACAAACTAAGGATGATGTCTCGTAAAACTTGACGAATTTGCGGTTCATTATCAATAATAATCTCATCGATGTACTCTAATGGATGGAGTGAGATGGCAGCCAGATTAGTTTTCGCGGGCTAAAGCTGCCGTACACATTCAGTTTATACGTAGGGTTACGTCAGTTTAATGGGCAACGGTTTAGTAGCGCGTAAATTGTGACTCGGTGCCCATTAACGCACAGCAGGTGCCGGGGTTGCTAGGTTACAGGGGGCGGTACTCCACTTTGGTTGTAATCCTCTGCCTAAACCGAATCCTCTTTCATTGGTTTAACAGTTTCATTGTGGCCTGATATTTTTCATCTTATCATCGTCTAATTTCATCGTTTGATAAGGCTGAAAAACGCATTATGGAAATAACCTGTTTTATACAACCACTATTGCATTTAAGACGAACAAAAATAATGTCTTAAATTTAAATAATAATAATAAAAAAATAATCTACGTCTTGAAACGCAGTAACCATGGTTTAAACTGAATAATGGACGCCGGCCAATTGAATTATTGTCATTAACGGGCACCCGTAGAGTAACGGCCACGGCGCGATTACAACATCAGGATGTTAATCATTTTTGAATGGTCACTTTTTCATAAATTATGTAAATCCCAAAATATCATCCTTTTCACTAGTTGAAATAAAGTTAGTTTTATAGATTTATAGCAAAACAAATATCATTACTCACCTTTACTCATATAGGCCTACAGCGCGAGGAGACGAGATAACCCAAACACTGGGTCAAAATGAGCCATAACCGAGAATATAACCCAGCAAAATAGGTTAAAATACTTAACCCAGCGAATGGGTGGAAAGAATAACCCGGCATTTTTTAGAGTGTAGTGTCTAGATAAGTTAAAAATATCAGTTTGATAAATTTGCTCAAATAAATTCTCCTTATAAAGAGTTATAACTCTTGTGCAGCAATTTAAAGTTACTCGGAGGTCCTAAAGGTCAAAAGTGTCCATGTCAAAAAACTGCCATAATAATATTATATATTAACCAACATCAGTCCTGATCATAACCACCAAATATACATTCATTTCAGGATTTTAACCCTATAAATGACAGTCACACACACACACTCACTCGCTCGCGGATACACACACACACTTTATTATTAAATTATCTGCATCATTTATTCATTTATTTGTTGGCCTGCAATGCTCTATAATACAAAAAAAATAAAAAATAATAATTATATATAATACAAATTAGAAGAATAATATTAATTACAAGGGCAATTTTTACCCCCATATTTTGACTATTGGTGGCACGTTTGGCCCATTAATTGTTGACTCTGATAGTAACACTTGTGCACATGTAATACATTCACATGCATCCGATGAAGAACATAATACCGGGGTGAAGTACCGGCAGTGGCCACACGGGGTCAGGCGAGAGCATCATTCATTCACTCATAAACTCATGAGAACTTCATCTGAACACATTCAGTCTGTCGTCATCACCGCATCTTCTGGAGCTTTCAAACACACATATTATAATAATTAACTCGTACAATTGTGTGTAGTGTATTATGTTGACTAGTTTTATTCGTTGGGACAGCTGAGGCGAATAAACGCACAGTGAAGATGATGAAGAAGAGCCTGATGGAGTCTTCCTCACCCTCACGCGAGCTCTCAGCCCATCACACTGAGGAGGAGTATGATGAAGGCCTCTGGACCCGAACGCATCACGCCTTCATCATACTCCTCCTCAGTGTGATGGTGAGGAAGACTACATCAGGCTCTTCTTCATGTCCTGATGGCTTCTTCACCACCTCGAACCTTCAGCGGGTTCATGACCCGTTATCCCCGCTCACGGATGAGTCGTACTGCGCATGCGCGGTCATGATGTTGCCTCTGCTCGTGTTCTCTGTAGGTGTCGTGGGGAATCTCGCGCTCATGTGTATCGTGCGGCACGATCATTACCTGAGGAACACGTGGAACTGCGTGCTGGTCCTCTGGGACGTCACAGTCCTGTTCTTCTGTCCGCACGTCCTGATCTTCAACGAGCTCACCAAGACATTACTGATGGGGATCTGTCCTGCAGAGGAGTGCCTTATGTGGAGGTGTATCTTTTAAAAAGGGCACTTCTGCACCCTTGGTATTTTTTATTTTAATTGACAATAAATCTGCATATTATATGAGATGCAAATTAGTTCCAACATTCTGAATGGGTAAGTTACATGTTGAGAGACTGAGATGAAACCATTACACCCTTATTCTCGCCCTTACTAACATATATCCTTTGGCAGAACCATTGCCGGTGTCAGATGGGAATATCATGGGACTTTGAGAACCATGTAAATACTATTGCATGTGAATGAAACTCATTAACATGTGGAACCTCAAAGTAATTAAAGGAATGCTATGTACATATTTACCATGGTTTCATATGTAAATAAACATGCTAATATCATGTACCATGTCCAAAAACATGATATTGCCGTAAACATTGTAAGTGTCCAAAAACATGGTATTCCCTTGTCAAATATCAGTTATTTATTCCATCAAATTCATTTTGACCGAAGAAAACACAAAGCGAATGTCTGAGAGGGAAATCATTTAATTTTCATTTTTAAATAATCTGTAATTAACAATAATAACATGTACAGTTATCACCGCCATGACGAGAGAATAAAAAGAGTTCAAATGTCAATGAAGTCTTCTATAGAAACACTGTGTCAACCTCTTTAAAAAGTTACTTTCTGATCAATATAAAGAGGAAACACATTCTGTAATGAACATTATTGGGCTCGGTGATTAACTTCAGTTTCATTATACAGTTACTATGGAAACCTGTTCCATCCCATAATGAGTCATGCAGGGGGACGTAATATTACCTTATTCCCCCAAGCAAAAACAACAACACTGATACAAACAATTAAAACAATGGCATTTAAAATTAACATTATGGCCACTTAATACAAAAACAAAAAATAACAATCAAATGAAGACAAACACAAAACCTCGTGAAGTATTTACCGTTAGTAACGTACCGTTCAGACATCGGAGTGTAATATTGTGTCTATGCTGCAAGCGAGTGATGCAACGCGACAAAACTACAGTAGAATAAAGATGTCTACGCCTTCAACCTCGTTAAAACCAATTCGACTTTCTTACGTTGACTTGGTACATGTTACATCGCAGGTAACTTCGTTATCGTCTTTATGCAAGTACATACATTGTTACGTCGAAGTTGATTTCGATATGAGACTTCGTGACGTTGATTTAGTTATAATGCAAGCGCGAGAGACTAAGCTAAACAAAGTTTATATTGTTACGAAACTTTTCTGTAACGTTCAACAAAACGTAACCAAAAAAAAATAAAAAATCTACTCCATTACGCAAGTTTGTAAATGACGTTGTAATGCAAGCGCGAGAGACTTTGCTAACTTATGTAAGAATCAACTAAATGTAATCAACAAATCGTCTGTTAAGCAAGTTTATACATTTTGTTACGTCAATGTCGATTTCGGTGTGACTTCGTATAATTCAAGAGTGAGAGATTTTGCTCAACGACTTTGTTACAAAACTTTCTCTGTTAACTTTGCTGGGGGAAAAAAATCTGCTAATTTGTGACAGTTAACTTCGTAAACAACTTATATTCAATTTATACAGAAATTTACCATGGCAACCATATTGGCTAAACTGCCATGGTAACCAACATTACAAAACATCGGCACTTCAAATTCGTAAACAACTTTATGTAAATGTAATCTGTGACGTAACTTAATTTAGTTAATTTCGTAAAATCTACGTAGATCGCGGCACACTTGCGATTAGTGTCGATTTGTCGCGTTGCGTCACGTCACTTTTAGCAAAGACGAGGTTTAAACACCTACAGTAACTTGTGATGCTCTACACAGAAATATAACGGCAACATTCGCCAATAAACAGTTGAATACAAAATTATAACGAGTAACAAAAATCAACAGAAAACTGCGGTTTAATAAGTAACTGTTTTTCTATTCTACATGACAGCATGTTTCATGCACACACACTCACACATTCACGCACACACACAATCCGTTTGCTCAGACTGCTGTGAATATGAGCGGGACTTTCATTGTTATCATCATTATAGGACGCTAATCACAACTGGACAAACACCGTAACGATCAGTAGGGCGATTCCTTTTGGTTTAAGTTGCTATTTACACAATCCAGTTCAGAAACACTAAAAAATAAACCGTAAAAGCGTAGCGTCAATAAAATGTGCATATACATCATCCAACAGGCCAAAAACGTCCAGATGCGACAAAACGAAATTGGCTGTAAACGAAACAATTAAGCAAGTAAATGAAAAAGATGTCTGCCTCTCCAAATGTGAACAACCTTCAACGATACACGCTCTGATGTAACACTCATATCTGCCGAATAAACCCATGTTAACATAACACAGAGTCCAGATGCGATGAAACAAGTTCCGACGCCACACGATTAGCCCGTCCACAATGAACGTGAAACCGCGTTTCTGTATTGCATCTCGTCGGGGATCAAATCAGTCCAACGCTAATAAAGTTCGTCGAAACTCTAACGCGTTCAAAACCGACCTTCCTAAAGCTCAACATCTGCAGCCGACACCATGGGAATGGTTACCATGACAACCCACCGTTGTCATTCGGCGGTGTGCGCGAAACTCAGGTTAAATTACAGAGTACTTTGTAATGCTACAAGTCAGATTAATGCAAGTCATGTGACCATGATGTCACGTCGCTCATTCATGAAGACAACACTTAACGCACCGTTCTGATAGAGGAGCGTCAGGAGACACGCCGTCTGACCGACTGGACGCGACCTCGGAGCAAACACGGCAAACGATTCGTGTAAATGAAACATCACGCGTCACACATCGATCAAAACGCATTCACACTTAATGACAAACTGTAAAAAAAACACATTCAAATAATTAAAAAAGAAACTTCAGATGACGTAAATAATGATAATATCTCTTAGTATGTCAGAACAGAGGGAGGGGCGGATGTGTGTTTAGAATCAAATCAAGAGCGCCTAAAATAAGGTTGGTCACATGATGCTTTTCCTCCAATTAGACGCCGCCGCCACCTCAGCTCCGCCGGATTCGTGAGTGTTGGATCAGCCACTGTAGTGTGATGTCTAGAACAGAGAACATCACAACAGTTCTAGTTGAATAAGGACCTTTGGAAACTAGAGGTAGACCGATTGATCGGTGCCGATAGTGGCTATCTTCGTCACCTGGAGAATATGTAGGCCAGGGGTCGGCAACCTGTTTCACGTGGAGTGGTAAACAACGGCGAGAGACTATTTTATTTATTTAAATTCTTAATGTAATCCTTCCTCATGACCTCAATGTGACGAGACTGCAGTACACCCAACAGACTCGTGCAGCCATGTCAAATCCCGGGCTGACCCCCCCCCCCCAACAACAACAACGTTTGGGCCAGTTGCTATGTGAAATACTGGACCGAGGAGTCCACCAGTGACGAGGAGGTTACCCCATGTGACTCTACCCTCCTTAGCAACCGGGCCAATTTGGTTACCCCATGTGACTCTACCCTCCTTAGCAACCGGGCCAATTTGGTTACCCCATGTGACTCTACCCTCCCTAGCAACCGGGCCAATTTGGTTACCCCATGTGACTCTACCCTCCTTAGCAACCGGGCCAATTTGGTTACCCCATGTGACTCTAACCTCCCTAGCAACCGGCCAATTTGGTTGCCCCATGTGGCTCTACCTTCCCTAGCAACCGAGCCAATTTGGTTCCCCCATGTGACTCTACCCTCCTAGCAACCGGGCCAATCTGGTTACCCCATGTGACTCTACCCTCCCTAGCAACCAGGCCAATTTGGTTACCCCATGTGACTCTACCCTCCTTAGCAACCGGGCCAATTTGGTTACCCCATGTGACTCTACCCTCCTTAGCAACCGGGCCAATTTGGTTACCCCATGTGACTCTACCCTCCCTAGCAACCGGGCCAATTTGGTTGCTATGGAGACCTGACTGGAGTCACTCAGCACGCGCTGGACTCAAACTCACGACTCCACTACTTCAGACATCAATATAGCAAAACCCACCATCGGTCGACCTCTAACATGAACACATATGGTAGTATTCGTAATCTTACCAATGTTGTCCTTCTCCTTACAGGAAATGGAGTAACAGCAGATCTCTCTGTCCTGAATGGCTGACAGATTCCTGTAGATCAGAAACATCTCAGATCGAGGCTACAATCTTCACAGGTGGATTACGCAGTTATCTGGATTACATAGTAGACAGTTTAACCCGATTCTGGACTGTTACGTTCTCCAGAGACCAAGCAGCAGGTCGGTAACCTCAAACCTGATGGGTTTATTTAACCTAATCGGGATTAGATCGCCCTCAGCGCCGTTTCCACACCAAGTACGGACAGTTATAAAGAGAGCATTTATGCCATCACACAAGAAGTTATTTGTGCGATTAACATTAAAGTCAGGATATAACGCAACTGGAAGTAATTTAACCACTACACATTTATTAACAAACTTTTACTCTTTATTTTGGGGTTTCTTTTTAAAATGACTTAAAAATTCTACATTTTGTCTGGTGCTTAATTTGATGGCTCTTAATAAATAAATATACATTTTAATTATTTAATACACACAGAAATATATATTAACAAATTTAATGTGCAGGCTTATACATTTAATATATCTACAGTTATATACTATACAATGTATAAATGGCATTATATAGTTAATTTATATGCTATTCGTATTTTTTACTAAATCTTGCGACTCCATTACTTTAGTCTGTCTTCGATCATGGGTTTGAGTATCGATACTTTCGCCGTTGGGTAAATTACTCAAAACTAGTAGTCCACTACTAAATACTTTTTTAAAAGAATTAACTGTAATCTGATTAAAATATTAATTAGTAATTCAAGTATGTAATTTCTGCACCACTGAACAGAATTGCAAAAGTAACGTTGTTTAATAACTTTATTTTGTGAAACAGATTTCTTAATACACCCCCCACCTGCCATTGGTCAAACAAAGAGATAGCCCTGCCCCCAACTCATGCCATTGGATGAGTAATGTTGTGGGGCAGGCCTAAGCGGGTCACTCTGAATTTAAGTGCCACAGAAATGGTTTAAAGTTGAAAAAGTGACAGTTCGGTTTTAAAGTGATTTTACAATGAGACTGCGGTCACTATTTACTTTGAGATTATTGTGCATTCCTGTGATCATGGAAAAGGTGTAATCTGATTCCTCCAGTTATTCCAGTCAAATCCGCTCTCGTCTCTGAAAAACGATATTAGCAAGAGGATTTATAACGGTTTGAAGATCTACTATACGTCATATCGCCTTGAAGAATCCCAGAAACAACCAGATCTCAACCCACAAACACACAACAGAAGGTGTCCAAACTCACATTCTCTCGATCAGTTCCTTCTCGTCCAGAGCTCCGGGAAGATCTCGCTTATTGCCCAAAACAAGAACCTGAGTGAGGACAGCAGAGTACAATCACTGTACGACATGACGACGGATATATAATGGACGAAACGAGATAAACGTGAGAACAGTAATAACAGAAAGAGTATGTGTCTGCTAGTAAACACTCACGGGAATGCCCTGCAGCTGTGGTTTATCTAACAAGTTGTGAAGTTCATTCTTGGACGCCTCGATCTTCTCCGGGTCGGCCGCATCAACCATATACCTGAAAGTCAGACAGATAGGAGAGTTAATCTACATGTTATGGGGACGTTGTATCAGGTAGAATGATATGCATATTATATAAACTGTACAAAACAAATGCATGACATCATTACGCCACGTCTACAGTAACACGTGTAACAACATGATGAGATTTTGCTCTTGTTGGTCACTTTAGCAATAACAAACTCACACTATAGCGCTAACTCCACGACAGTACCGCTCCCACATACTCCTGAAGCGCGGCTGTCCTCCGATATCCCACAACTACAACACACGGACACACAAACACATACACAATTTACATGAACAGGGTGCAAAGTTGGGCTTCAGCAAAGTGAACGAGGAAGTGGTTAATCTTCAGAAAATGCTGTCCGTCCAACCAAACATTACATGAGCTGCTTTATTTCATATTGCATTTGCCATTTCTGCAACCCTGTGACCAAATATCATGTCTAAATACAGTTTAAAACCTTCTGTTTTGAATAAGCCAGAACTGGTAACAGGGTTGCATATTTAAGGACGTTATAATGTAGTCTTCTGAAACACCTACTGACCTTGATGGTGACGTTACCCTTGGTGATTTTACGCATGTTGAAGCCGACTGTAGGGATCATATCCTCACTGAACTGACCCGACTGGAGAGAGAGAGAGAGACATAGATTAACCCATGTTTCTCTATGGGAATACTCCAGCACTGCTGTTCAGGATGTGATGTCATAATTTGTCATCTAAGATGGATTGATTCGAGACAGTAAAATCTGACTCAACCGAGAGTATTCACAGTCCCATCCAGCACAGCAGGTGCTGATGTGATTTACGGTCCCTAAATGGATGAATTTATGCACCAACGACCTTCTTGATTGTGTGTTTATTGTGCTGGTTGAATACTCATCAGTTGATCAGATTTTATCACCTATTGTGTCAGGACAGAAAAAACACTGCACAGAATACCTGATGCTGATTGGCAGAGAACTATATCAGTATTTTTTGATTGATGAATGTCAGAAACATATCAGAAATGCATGTCAAGATCTTCCAATTCAATACAATGAGACTGAATTTTGCTGATCTGATACATTGTGTCTGATCTGACGACGCTGTATCTGATACATTGTGTCTGATCTGACGACACTGTGTCTGATCTGATGACGCTGTATCTGATACATTGTGTCTGATCTGATGACGCTGTGTCTGATCTGATGACGCTGTATCTGATACATTGTGTCTGATCTGACGACGCTGTGTCTGATCTGATGACGCTGTATCTGATACATTGTGTCTGATCTGATGACGCTGTATCTGATACATTGTGTCTGATCTGATGACGCTGTATCTGATACATTGTGTCTGATCTGATGACACTGTATCTGATACATTGTGTCTGATCTGATGACGCTGTGTCTGATCTGATTACGCTGTATCTGATACATTGTGTCTGATCTGACGACGCTGTGTCTGATCTGATGACGCTGTATCTGATACATTGTGTCTGATCTGACGACGCTGTGTCTGATCTGATGACGCTGTGTCTGATACATTGTGTCTGATCTGATGACGCTGTATCTGATACATTGTGTCTGATCTGATGACGCTGTGTCTGATCTGATGACGCTGTATCTGATACATTGTGTCTGATCTGATGACGCTGTGTCTGATCTGATGACGCTGTATCTGATACATTGTGTCTGATCTGATGACGCTGTGTCTGATCTGATGTCGCTGTATCTGATACATTGTGTCTGATCTGATGACGCTGTATCTGATACATTGTGTCTGATCTGATGACGCTGTATCTGATACATTGTGTCTGATCTGATGACGCTGTATCTGATACATTGTGTCTGATCTGATGACGCTGTGTCTGATACATTGTGTCTGATCTGATGACGCTGTATCTGATACATTGTGTCTTGTCTGACGACGCTGTATCTGATACATTGTGTCTGATCTGATGACGCTGTGTCTGATCTGATGACGCTGTGTCTGATCTGATGACGCTGTGTCTGATACATTGTGTCTGATCTGATGACGCTGTATCTGATACATTGTGTCTGATCTGATGACGCTGTGTCTGATACATTGTGTCTGATCTGATGACGCTGTATCTGATACATTGTGTCTGATCTGACGACGCTGTGTCTGATACATTGTGTCTGATCTGACGACGCTGTATCTGATACATTGTGTATGTTCTGATGACGCTGTGTCTGATACATTGTGTCTGATCTGATGACGCTGTGTCTGATCTGATGACGCTGTGTCTGATACATTGTGTCTGATCTGATGATCTTGTATCTGATACATTGTGTATGTTCTGATGATGCTGTATCTGATACATTGTGTCTGATCTGATGACGCTGTGTATGTTCTGATGATGCTGTATCTGATACATTGTGTATGTTCTGATGATGCTGTATCTGATACATTGTGTATGTTCTGATGATGCTGTATCTGATACATTGTGTATGTTCTGATGATGCTGTATCTGATACATTGTGTCTGATCTGATGTATCTGATACATTGTGTCTGATCTGATGTATCTGATACATTGTGTCTGATCTGACGACACTGTATCTGATACATTGTGTCTGATCTGATGACGCTGTATCTGATACATTGTGTCTGATCTGATGACACTGTGTATGTTCTGATGATGCTGTATCTGATACATTGTGTCTGATCTGATGACGCTGTATCTGATACATTGTGTCTGATCTGATGACACTGTGTATGTTCTGATGATGCTGTATCTGATACATTGTGTCTGATCTGATGATGCTGTATCTGATACATTGTGTCTGATCTGATGACGCTGTATCTGATACATTGTGTCTGATCTGACGACACTGTATCTGATACATTGTGTCTGATCTGATGACACTGTGTATGTTCTGATGATGCTGTATCTGATACATTGTGTCTGATCTGATGACACTGTGTATATTCTGATGATGCTGTATCTGATACATTGTGTCTGATCTGATGACACTGTGTATGTTCTGATGATGCTGTATCTGATACATTGTGTCTGATCTGATGACACTGTGTATGTTCTGATGATGCTGTATCTGATACATTGTGTCTGATCTGATGACACTGTGTATGTTCTGATGATGCTGTATCTGATACATTGTGTCTGATCTGATGACACTGTGTATGTTCTGATGATGCTGTATCTGATACGATGATGTTATATCTTATTCGTTTTGTCGGATCAGATTTTTGCTGTATCTAAACATTGTCTGAACTGATAAATCGCATGTGATCTAATGACGCTATATGTGTTACATTGTATTTGTTCAAATGATGATGTATCCAATGCATCGTATGTGATCTGATGATGCTGTATCAAAAAGATTGTCAGATCAGATGATGCCGTGTTCGATATAATGTGTCTGATCGCGCTACAACACGGAACGCAGCGTGAATGACCCGTTACTCGACTGAGGCCTATAATGAAATGAGACACAGGAAACAGCTTGATTACCGCAATCACGTTGACAAATGTGGTTTTTCCCGAGTACTGTAGGCCAACCAGCGTAAGCTCCATCTCCTCCTTCCAGAATAACGCCTTGAACCAGTCCAACAGCTTGTTAAATAACGCGATCATGATGAACGGCGCTCGGTTTGGGTGCAGGTTCGTGCTGTCGCGGTCCGGGATCTGCTCTTCTCGGCTCGTGCTTCCTTATTGGGTGGGGTTTCACATCCATGCACAGCTGATCCAAACAATGCGGGACACGGCCATGCGCGCTCCCGTTCAGCACGCAGGCGCGCCCTCTGCTGGATGAACACAGGTGACGTCATGGTATAATACATAACGTTTCCCCTCAGAAAAATATAAATGATCTAATGATAACACTTATGTCATATTAACAGGAATAAAATAACGATGTAGGTCTATGAACCTCATCATTACAATTATTATACAAATCCAGAGAATATCCTTTAAAAATAAATATGTACAAATTACAATATACATAATTAATTACAATAGTTAACCGATTGTTTGTTTATAATGAAAATAAATGGTATCTATGTTAATGTACACATACAAATATAATCTGTTATCATTTTGAGATATCAAGTTTTCACTTGCCATGAATGTAAACACCTTGAACGAATGCTTTAAAGTTAAATAAATAATGTTATTTTAAGTTAATATTTAAACAGATGAAGGTTTAATGAGGTTTAGCGTTTAAAATTATGTTTATGGAGTTATTTATACATTTATCTTATCATTTACAACGACACGTTCGGTTGTTTTTATCCACGAGCAAAATAACACGGAAATAATAACTATAAAATAACAAGTTTTTTTTATGATGTTTATATATTCATGTGAAGTTATTTTGATGGATCTTTTTAATTGTGTTGCTAGTGTTGAATCTGCTGCTGTGAATGTGTCGCAACAGTGTGATCATTAATGTTTGTGGTGAAATAACTCAATTAACTGCAGAAAATAATCATCAATAACTCGATCGGATGTGACGGTAAGATGATTATTTATGTTATAGAGGAGTGTTCGTGTAGATAGAGGCACATAAACAGAGTAGTTTGAGCGAAAGCTGCTCAGCTGATAGTATGAGGAAGATTTCACTAATATTGTTGTTTCTGCTTATGATGAAATATGTTACAGAATTCACCGATCATGGAAGCAAACGCGTTTCCACGTGATTTGGGATAGAGATTAAACACCAAGAACTACACACATACACCATTACACTCATAAACATCAGATATCTGACACACATACATACACACACTGACAGAAACACACTGATACACACACACACACACACACAGACACACACACTCACAATGACACACTCACACACACACACACACACACACACACACACACACTCACACTGACACTCACACTGACTCCCTGACTGTGGAGCTCTGCCCCCTGCTGGACAACACAGGAACTACACTGCCAACTGACTGACAACTCAAGCTCCTGGAGCAGGGTTAGCAGCTGAATAGCAACAGGCTAAAAAACAAACAGATGTCTTTAGCAACTGCATAGAAATTTTTTTCAAAAAACAATTGGAACACCTCAGCACTTGCATAGCAACAGGCTACAAAACAATCAGAACTACTTAGCAACTGCAAAGCATCAGGCTAAAAAAACAATCAGAACTACTTAGCAACTGCATAGCAACAGGCTACACAACAATCAGAACTACTTAGCAACTGCATAGCAACAGGCTAAAAAAAAAACAATAAGAACTGCTTAGCAACTGCATAGCAACAGGCTAAAAAACAATAAGAACTCCTTAGCAACTGCATAGCAACAGGCTAAAAACAATCAGAGCTCCTTAACTACTGCATAGCAACAGGTTAAAAACTATCCAAACTCCTTAGCAACCACATAGCATCAGGCTAAAAACCATGACATCACTCTTGAGAAGCAGGTTAAAGCCGTTCAGAACACTCTTGCAGCCGTAACTTCACAACTGTCAGGTTTGATTGGACGAGCAGCCCTCACATTTCAGAGTGCTGTACAGCTCTCTGTGTTGCGTTGTGTTGTAGAGAGTGCAGGATCTGGGTTGGCGGGTTGTTGCTGACGGTTCTCCAGATGTTCAGATTCTTCCTGTTCAACAATGCCACAAACACTGCATCTCCTTCAACCTGTGGCAGGAACCAGGACATACAGGAAACACCGACTGTCTGCTTTAATAAGAGCTGTATTACGTGTACCTGATGTGATTCCCTGTGTTGTCCTGTTGTTTCCAGTGCTGTTCCAGTGATTTTTCCAGTGCTGTTCCAGTGATTTTTCCAGTGCTGTTCCAGTGATTTTTCCAGTGCTGTTCCAGTGCTGTTCCAGTGCTGTTCCAGTGAAGAGATTTCGCAAACAGCTTCAGATCCGCTGAAATGGGGTTTAATCTTTAAGTGTTTACATCAGTGGATAAAGTGTTTACATAAAACAATCGGGTTATTTATCATTCTGAAACACTGTAATTGAGCTCACATTCACAGGATGTAGCGATATACAAGTCTACAATGAAAGGAAATATGTTCTCCCAGTTAAATCTCTCATGTCATAAGCAATTATATGGATAAATGTCATTCAAGATTTTAAATGTCCCTTCTTTGGCCTTAGGAGACATTGGGTAAGATAAATACCCCTTCCTGATTGTTTTTGCCTCTTCATCACTGAAATCTCAAGAACATATTTTCCTTTCAGTTGAAACGGGTGATACTGTTTGGATAACACATGTCTGTTTAATAACTGTTTGCTATGTACATGAATACCTTCAATACAAAGTGTCTCATTTCTGGTAGTGTGTTAGAGTACATCTCAAACTGTTGAATCATTGTGTTCAGGGGTGCTGGGAGGGTCTTTATCACTCTATTATAGTCTCTAATTGGGCACTGGAAATGACATTTATCACAGAAATCTCTGTAGTACAACAGATTACCCAAATTATCCATCAAATGTGTTACAGCCCATATTCCTTTTCCATCCAAGTCCCTAAAAACAAGGATTTTCTATTACTCAGAATATGTTGTTCCACAGGGGTGTATTATGTGGAGTAAAATGAAGTTTAAACATTAGGTTCCAGTACAGAAGAACCTGCTGATGGAAATCAGATAGTTTTACAGGGAGTTTGTATAAATCATAATAGAAAATACATTGCACCCATGTTTTAAAACATTGCATTCGGTATGTTAAACCAAAACGAGTCTTTGTGACAAACAAATGAATTCAGCCACTTCAGTTTTATTTCACCATTCATCACAGAAACATCTGACATTTATGCCCCCCTCTTCAATACTCTTAATCATGCCAGCTGTTCTGATGTATGGCATTATTCATTTACATGTATGCATTTGGCAGACACTTTTATCCAAAGTGACTTACAGAGCACTTATTACAGGGACAATCCCCCCAGAGCAACCTGGAGTTAAGTGTCTTACTCAAGGACACAATGGTGGTGGCTGTGGGGATAAACCAGCAACCTCCTGATTACCAGTTATGTGCTTTAGACCACTACACCACCACCAAAGTGAGCATTTATTCTACCAAATTTAAAGTTGAACTTTATCTTGTTTAATAATTAGATCATGTAGTCTGAAATGAAAAGAGTAAATAGCTCCTGATATACTCTCCATCTTGGATAGTAAAACCCTGTCGGATATTGTTATATCCCCTTGTAGCAGGAATTCAATATTGCTTTACATTTATCAATATTTCTAAGAATGTTTTCTTTTTCCCTTATTTGTGTATTTCTGGTGACCGTGATGCCCAGATATTTGACTTCTGTTTTAACCTGTATGTTATCAATTAAGCGAGCTGGTTGATCATGCAATGAATTTGACATTTATTAGTGTTCAATAACACCTGATGCTTTCGAGGATTGACTGATTGAATCTAACGCTGTGGACATTTGCTTTTATTCTTTTAAAATACAGTGAAACCCTGTTCTACATATGTATGATTGTAATCGATTAAGTCGTATGTTATTATGGATCGATCTCCCCGCAAGGAAGCCAGACTGAGTGTCATTTATATCTGGGGCCTTTTTCAGCTGCAATAATTCGGGATAATAATTTATAATCAGTATTAAGAAGTGTACATCCTGATAGAAGTGCAGTTCTGTTGCTGTCGTTTGACCGCTGCTCTCCACCAATCAGAGGCGACTGGATGTGATGACGTCATCACGTACGGCGATCCGTTCATGTTGACGGTTTTTGATGCGTAAGATGTTTACGTGATTATTACTAAAATGATTGATTGCGAGATTTATGGCGATTGTAATTTACACAGTAAACCGATGCAGCTGTTCCTAACACGTCACACATTGTGTTCAGTTAATGAATGAAGGAAGGTTTTTACTGCTTTACATGTTCCAAGTCCAACGGACACAGGAGATATTCTTATTTATATTTTATTATTAATTCTGTATGTTATTGCCAGGGAAATGTAACGGAAATCAACTTAAACATTACAAGACATAATAACATATCAAATCAGGCTTGGTAGCTTTAGACATTTTAAAAGTTTATTTTTATTAACAAATATCGGCGTTTGGTCACTTCTATGTTTATTATTTTATTACATATTTCAAAGTGAACCAAACATGGTCATCCCAGAATGTTTTAGAAATGTTCCATGTCTGCTTCACAGAAGCTGCACTGATGCACTCCATCTGTGTCTGAGGATAGATGTCATTAATCATTTTAAACTGAACCTCTTTAGCCTTCGGTACAAGAGAAATCAAGTTTTACACTAAGTTAAAAAAAAAAAGTCGGACTAAAGCAACCGACGCCATCTTGAGGACGCCCCCGCGAGACTGACCCTAATGCCCCGGAAACGGAAGAGAGCAGTGATCTGACTGTACAAACCCTGGATTAGAGCATAGAAGCGTGTCTAAGATTATTCTATTTGACTCTCTTTGTTTATCATTTAACAAGAAACCCGCTAAAACTGCTCTGTTGATTAAAAACATTATGCTTCATTATAAGAGTTACCTCCTGATTTCCTGAAGGTGACAATTATTATTTTATTTATTTGTATTATAGTATTTATTTGTATTTGATTATTATTATAATTTTTTATTTTTTTTCAATTTAGTGTTCATTTATTGTGTTTAATTTCTGAGGCTTTAATGTTTGTGAATTAGTGTTTTTTGTAGACTATATCTGTTTACGGTATCTTGTTTAAAAATGTATTTGATTGCCTTGCTCTACTTGAGTTTTCTGTTTTTTTTTTTAAGTGTTTTTTTTTTTTTGTGTGTGTGTTGTGAATTATTTATCCACTGTAAGTCTTATGTTCAATAAAACAAATAAAAAAAATACAAGTTTTGTACAGTCAGATCACTGCTCACTTCCGTTTCCGGGGCATTAGGACAGACTCGCAGAAGCCGCTGAAAGAGATGACAGAAGAGACTGTGGAGCATCTGCAGCTGTAGAGTCGCGATGATGGCAGCAGGGAGCGCTCGATGTCTCTGTTCGGTTATATAAACAGCAGCTACATGCACATGAAACTGTGTAACACTCATGATCGGGCATGACCCGTGACAGTATACCAATATTTACTGATTAATAAAAGTTATCAACACGTCTTATTTTGTGATTTTACTTCCATGATCTGTGCTGGACATCAAGACAACATTGAAGCTGTTTGTAGTAATTTAACTATCAAATTATGTTATTTAATTTTACTTTAAACTCTAAACGACTTACCTAGTAAACAATAAACAAATATGGTGGCAACATTAATTAAAAGAATGACTAAATTGCTAATTAAATACATTTAATATGATACATACTATAGTGTATTCCTGAGTGGAGAACATAGTGGAACAGCTGGAATTCAATATTTCCCTTAAAAAAGGACGACGAGTTCAACGGCGGGGCTAAAGGAATTCAGCGAATCATTTATTTGAACTTGTTCATTATAGACGACTGAACGAACCAATTCACTATAATAATTTGAGCTTCCAAACTCTAAATTTAAGTCAATTGGTGAATCCTTTATTTTAACCAATTAATTGATTGACTTTAAGATTCACTTAAATGTGTTTTCCATGAAACAGAGCATGTTCGGTCGTGCCAGCTGCATGGCAGCTGCGTGCCCAATACAATGCGACAAAAAGCAATTTGCTGTTTTGTCATGATACACCATAACGAAAAAACTATTCAGGATTGAATATAGTTGAACTACTGTAACGCTACAGTATCATATCATTAAGTTAAACCTTCCCAAAACTGATGCAGGAGCGCAACTTGGCTTGTCTGGGCATCCCAAAGAACACTGCCGCCCAACTGTCTATGCCAACATCTGCCACTGTTAATAATAATAATAATAATAATAATAATAATAATAATAATAATAATGTGCAAATGTGTGTGCGTGTGTACGTATTTATTTAAAATTTTGCATATTAAAAAGTGTAGAAGGAAATCACACAAGACCTCTGAAAAACATTGTGGACCTCCACAAGTCTGGTTCATCCTTGGGAGCAATTTCCAAACACCTGAAGGTCCCACATTCATCTGTACAAACAATAGTACACAAGTATAAACACCATGTGACCACACAGTCATCATACCGCTCAGGAAGGAGACGCCATCATGTGATCACACGGTCATCATACCGCTCAGGAAGGAGACGCCATCATGTGATCACACGGTCATCACACCGCTCAGGAAGGAGACGCCATCATGTGACCACACAGCCATCATACCGCTCAGGAAGGAGACGCCATCATGTAACCACACAGCCATCATACCGCTCAGGAAGGAGACGCCATCATGTAACCACACAGCCATCATACCACTCAGGAAGGAGACGCCATCATGTGACCGCACGGTCATCACACCGCTCTGGAAGGAGACGCCATCATGTGACCACACAGCCATCACACCGCTCAGGAAGGAGACGCCATCATGTGACCACACAGTCATCACACCGCTCAGGAAGGAGACACCATCATGTGACCACACAGTCATCACACCGCTCAGGAAGGAGGCGCCATCATGTGACCACACAGTCATCACACCGCTCAGGAAGGAGACGCCATCATGTGACCACACAGCCATCACACCGCTCAGGAAGGAGACGCCATCATGTGACCACACAGACATCACACCGCTCAGGAAGGAGACGCCATCATGTGACCACACAGTCATCACACCGCTCAGGAAGGAGACGCCATCATGTGACCACACAGTCATCACACCGCTCAGGAAGGAGGCGCCATCATGTGACCACACAGTCATCACACCGCTCAGGAAGGAGACGCCATCATGTGACCACACAGTCATCACACCGCTCAGGAAGGAGACACATTCTGTCTCCTAGAGATGAACGTAGTTTGGTGTGAAAAGTGCAAATCAATCCCAGAACAGCAGCAAAGGACCTTGTGAAGATGCTGGAGGAAACAGGAAGACGAGTATCTAGATCCACAGCAAAACGAGTCCTATATGGACATCACCTGAAAGGCGGCTCAGCAAGGAAGAAGCCGCTGCTCCAAAACCACCATAAACAAGCCAGACTACGGTTTGCAAGTGCACATGGGGACAAAGATCTTACTTTTGGGGAAATGTCCTCTGATCTGATGAAACACATATTGAACTGTTTGGCCATAATGACCATCGTTATGTTTGGAGGGAAAAGGGTGAAGAACAGCATCCCAACCGTGAAGCATCGGGGGTGGAGCATCATGTTGTGGGGGTGCTGCAGGAGGGACTGGTGCACTTCACAAAATAGATGACTGTTACAACCCTGGCTCTGGGGATGCAACATAAAGGACACAAAGACAGAAATCTGCCAATCAAAATAAAGTTTATTTAATATAAAAGAAAAAGGGGACTGTAAAAGTTAAAACACAGCTACTGCAGTGCCGGCTGCAAGGCGAGAGAGAGAGCAAGAACATGCGTCCTAGATTTAAAGTGGCTCCCGCCAGGTGACACCAATTAACCGGTTGATTGCAGGTGATCTACAAGGGGAAACTGCAATGACACACAGATTAGAACACTCCCACATAACACTCCCACCCTTAAAACGTTGCTATAGGATAACTAAAGCAAAGTCAACAAGTACACGGGAAAAAGACAAGCACTTACGACCTTGACAAAGCATCCGCCAATACGTTATCCTTCCCATGAATATGGCAGACTGTAAGGTCATATCCCTGCAAAAACAGGCTCCACAGCATCAAGCGCTGGTTATTGTTTCTCATGCTGTGGAGGAACACTAGGGGATTGTGATCAGTGTACACAATAAGTGAAACACTGGATGAAACATACACATCAAAATGTTTCAAAGCAAGAACAAGGGCTAAAGCTTCCTTTTCAATTGTAGAATAGTGCTTCTGATGGATATAAAATTTCTTTGAAAAATAGCACACAGGATGCTCAACTCCCACTGAATCATCTTGAAGAACCGCACCCACACCAAAATCACTAGCATCCACAGCTAGCTTGAAAGATCGGTTAAAATCAGGGGCAGTAAGAATAGGAGAACTGCTCAACAATGCCTTCAAATTGCCAAAAGCCACCTGACATGACTCAGTCCAAACAAAAGGAACCTTGGGACTAAGCAGGTTAGTGAAAGGTGTAGCAACAGTGGCAAAATTTTAGCAAAAACTCCTATAGTATCCTGCCATACCCAGGAAACGTTTTAGTTCCCGCCGAGATGATGGTACAGCAAAGTTCACGATGGCCTCCACTTTTGCTCCTATTGGAGACACATGACCATGGCCAACAACTTTTCCCAAGTAAGTTACCGTGGCCTGCCCAAACTCACACTTGGAGAGATTCAGGGTCAAATTTGCAGCCTTTAACCGTTTGAACACATCCCCAAGCTGGGCCAAATGTTGAGACCAGGTAGAACTATAAATAACCAAATCGTCAAGGTAAGCCTCACATCCTGCGACTCCTTCCAACACCTTATTCACCAGACGCTGGAAAGTGGCAGGTGCATTTCGCATTCCAAATGCCATAACGTTATAATGGCAGAAGTTATCTGGCGTCACAAAAGCAGAGATCTCACGGGCTCGCTGGCTAAGTGGAACCTGCCAGTAGCCTTTTAAAAGATCTAACTTTGAAACAAAGGATGCAGAACCAACTTGATCAATACAGTCATCTAGCCGTGGAAGAGGATAAGAGTCAGGCTTTGTGATTGCATTTACCTTACGAAAATCGGTACAAAACCGAAACGAACCATCATGCTTCTCAACTAGTATACATGGTGAACTCCAAGCACTAAAAGTCGGTTCAGCTATGTTATGTTCTAACATATACTCTACCTCTTTGCGCAAAAGCTGACGTTTAACAGGATTCAATAGCACACAGCTACAAAAGCATCAAAAATGCTCTCAAATAAAACTTTTAAAGCTTTAACCAGAAGTAGAACTAACCCAAACACAGAAGATTACTCACCCCAAGCAATCACAAATATCTAAAGACAATACTGGGCATTAGTCTACACTAAAGTCCACAAAAGGAACTTCACACAAACACTGCTAACACACTAAAGTTAGGATCATGGACCCAATAAACACTACCTCAAAAAAAAAGTGTTTAACTCACCTAACTTAAGTATTCCTCTTTCACTTCCATCAAAACAGTGAGCATGGTTGCTGAGCTCAAAACACAATACAAAACACATGAGATACACCCGGATACCTGCCTAACACGTCGAACTCATATCTGTCTTCTGAGGTGTACCGGGCACGAGGCGACTTTAAAAGCAAAACGTCAGCAACTGTGAACCAATTAATCAATGGTCACAGTTCTGAAATGCTTACCCCCGACAGAGAACAAGTCTCCACCCAGAATAACCTCGAAAACAAAAGGAAAAATAACAAAAGAGTGAACCGATGGAAGGATTGAATCAACCCAGCTGGAACTCTCGCCCTTCCTAACCGGGAAAACTCATGCATATATTCAAAAATACTCAAACAACCATACTCACCAAATGATCTCAAATCAAAGGGAATAAACAAAACAGTCCCCAAAATAATCAAAAGGAACAAATACCTTTTACCAACCAAATTGGACCAGCCCCCATTATGTTACAACCCTGGCTCTGGGGATGCAACATAAAGGACACAAAAACAGAAATCTGCCAATCAAAATAAAGTTTATTTAATATAAAAGAAAAAGGGGACTGTAAAAGTTAAAACACAGCTACTGCAGTGCCGGCTGCAAGACGAGAGAGAGAGAGAGAGCAAGAGCATGCGTCCTAGATTTAAAGTGGCTCCCGCCAGGTGACACCAATTAACCGGTTGATTGCAGGTGATCTACAAGGGAAACTGCAATGACACACAGAGAACACTCCCACATAACAATGACATTATGAGGAAGGAACATTATGTGGATATAGTTTATTATTGTAGTTTTGACTGTACATTGACTTTGTTTGTTCTGAAGCTTAATAAAAATTAAAAAAAGAAAATAATGAAGCATCAGCTGCTGCTGTGCTTGTGTTTGAAGTGTCGCGCGCAGCGGCCTCTGCAGGCGGAAAGTGGCGCTGCAGCTGCGCATGTGTCTGTGTCGCTCTGTCTGCGTGTTTCAGTGCGTGTTTGTGTGTGTCGCGGTGCATGTCGGGCAGCTGGCGGTGGTGAGTATCCCAGAACCGCTCCTGTACAGAGAGAATGATGGGATAGTGGAGGACACACATGAGCGATATAAAGAGATACACACGCTAAGATTGTGCTATATCAGTCTAATGCTCGAGTAGTGTGTGTTCTGGTGTACGTTTGTGTGTGTGTGTGTGTGTGAGAGAGAGAGTGTGACACGAGGCCTGTGGCGTGTCCGTGTTCAAATGTAAACAATCTTACATAAGTCATGTTACTTCGAAATATAAAGTTAATCTAATATTCACATGGAACTCCGAGTGGTATTATCTGTCCATAGACCACAGTCCTTTTTTTGGTAACTTCATTTTTTAGTGCAGACATGAATAAAAAGACATATATCTTTATATAAAACACTCTTTAAAGTTGTATATTTATTTGAGTTACTGTAGTCAACTGAACGTGTGGAATCAAAATAACCCTTGTGAATAATGCTGTAACGAATATACAGGCCATCAAACTACATAATAAACACGTAAATGACTTCATCATCTGTTAATTCCTTCTGTTTAATATTTGACTGTCAATCAGCAGATGGTTTCTATGTGATAATGTACAGTATGAGATACAATCACAGCATTTGACACGTGACCGCATTATTCACATGATCAACTACATGTATGTGTTTAGTGTTGCAGTATTATGGAGGGTTTGGGATTGCAGACTGTGGCACTGAGTGATGACATACAGCAAACTCTCAGCGGTGAGATACACTCATATTTACACTGATCTTTATGCATGAATGTCACTGTAAGTGCCGTTATGTTTCGTTTATGATGGCTTGACAAAATTGAGACCAAAATGTCTAGCGCTAAAGGCCCTAACGTACTTCACGCAAGTACGCAGACGCCAGTGCTTCGCTAACGTAAGGCCAGTGCGTGGTCCTGTTTGGACCACTAGGGGGCGAAAACTGTATTTTACCCGCCACAAAACCGCATGTGGTGGAGTCAACATGTGGACAGTTGAGGAGTGTGCGCTTTTGTATTTGCGGAAAAGACGACAAAAAATTATGTTTGTATAATCCACTCTAGCGCCCCTTGTGGCAATGCTAAATCCACTCTAGCGCCCCTTGTGGCAATGCTAAATCCACTCTAGCGCCCCTTGCGGCAATGCTAAATCCACTCTAGTGCCCCTTGTGGCAATGCTAAATCCACTCTAGTGCCCCTTGCGGCAATGCTAAATCCACTCTAGCGCCCCTTGCGGCAATGCTAAATCCACTCTAGCGCCCCTTGTGGCAATGCTAAATCCACTCTAGCGCCCCTTGCGGCAATGCTAAATCCACTCTAGTGCCCCTTGCGGCAATGCTAAATCCACTCTAGAGCCCCTTGCGGCAATGCTAAATCCACTCTAGCGCCCCTTGCGGCAATGCTAAATCCACTCTAGTGCCCCTTGCGGCAATGCTAAATCCACTCTAGCGCCCCTTGCGGCAATGCTAAATCCACTCTAGTGCCCCTTGCGGCAATGCTAAATCCACTCTAGCGCCCCTTGCGGCAATGCTAAATCCACTCTAGTGCCCCTTGTGGCTATGCTGACTATAAAGCGTGTACGTGTGTTATGTTATGAATTGCACTCTGACACATTTTACAACGCAACGACGCGTGAAGTCGAGGTTGCGTAGCGAGATGTGTCTGCGTTCATGTACTATGTTTGGACCTTAACTCCTCTTACAGCTTTCAAGCTACATTAATCAGATTTGGCACAGACCTTCAGACTGTTCTGGAATAGTCTGCTGTGTGTTTTCAAATTGATCGGACTTACAATTTTCGCACAGTGGACATTATATTTAGTCTTAAATTGACAGTTCAAAATGCCCAACAGAATACATTCAAACTCAGACTGTCAAAAATTCAAACGTAAACAAACCCATTCAATGTCTTTAATCTGGTTTAAATTGCTCTCTATTACAGTCTCTATCTATCTATCTGACTGTCTGTCTGACTAGCTAGCTAGCTGTTTGTCTTACTGTACTATCTGTGTAACCATCAAACTTAAAACTTTTAAAACTAGTTTAAAATTTAAGACAAGGCTTTGTCGGATGCATGGGTATCTCAGCGAGTATTGACGCTGACTATCACACCTGGAGTCACGAGTTTGAATCCAGGGTGTGCTGAGTGACTCCAGTCAGGTCTCCTTAGCAACCAAATTGTCCCGGTTGCTAGGGAGGGTAGAGTTACATGGGGTAACCAAATTGGCCGGTTGCTAGGGAGGGTAGATTCACATGGGGTAACCTCCTCGTGGTCGCTATAATGTGGTTCTCGCTCTCGGTGGGGCATGTGGTGAGTTGTGTGTAGATGCCGCGGAGAATAGTGTGAAGCCTCCACATGTGCTACGTCTCCGTGGTAACGTGCTCAACAAGTCATGTGATAAGATGCGCGGATTGACGGTCTCAGACGTGGAGGCAACTGAGATTCGTCCTCCACCACCTGGATTGAGGCGAGTCACTACGCCACCATGAGGACTTACAGCACATTGGGAATTGGGCGTTCCAGATTGGGGAGAAAGACAAAGTTTTGTCAAGCCAACATCTAATTTTGTCTACAAATGTTACTAGTTGTCACTGCGACATTTTCATGACAATTCAAGAACATTTCCTACAAATTCTCAATATTGTAACGTGTTCCCATGTTTAACTGTTCAGTTGGGAGTTTAATGGAGGGAAACACCGTTCAACTGGAGGACGGCACTACAGCGTACATTCAACACATCACAGTCCAACAGAAAGGTGTGTGTGAGAGAGTGTGTGTGTGTGTGTGTGTGAGAGTGTGAGTGTGTGTGTGTGTGTGTGTGAGTGAGAGTGTGTGTGTGTGTGTGTGAGTGAGTGTGTGTGTGTGTGAGAGAGTTTGTGAGAGTGTGTGTTAGTGTGTGTGTGTGTGTGTGTGTGTGTGTGTGTGTGTGTGTGAGAGTGTGTGTGTGTGTGTGTGTGTGTGTGTGTGTGTGTGTGAGAGAGACACTAAGGACTTCACTATGCATTAGTGTGTTTTTAATACCTGTGTGTGTGTGTTCAGAATCACTAGCGTTTGAAGACGGTCAGGCGGTACAACTGGAAGATGGAACTACAGCGTATATTCACCACACACCTAAAGGTGAAACCCGTATAATAACACACATGTGTATATATGGACCATGAGCAGACGTGTAACTGGTAATTGCATTTGTCAGAAGGTTTTGACGCGAGCACAGTGGAAGCCGTTCAGCTGGAGGACGGCAGTACCGCGTACATCCATCATCCCCACGCACTGCAGACAGAGGGCGCTGTAGAGACGACCGCAGATGCCGAAACCATCGCGACACTGGAGAACTACGCCACAAAGGTCTGACATGACAGAGAGACGCTTATAATGTTGAACTGTAGATGTGTTTAATCCTTACTTTACTGTTGCACAGCTCACAGAATCAGAGGCGGCAACTGAGGAGAAACTGGAGAACTCAAACGGAGGCGAACAGACCGGCATACAGGTACAGACAGACCGTCAGACGCTTGATCTCGCTAGTCTGGGTATACTAAGGTGTGTGTGTGTGTGTGTGTGTGTGTGTGTGTGTATGTTTTCAGTTGATGTTTGAGGGTAAAGTCTGGAGCTCCAGTAAAGTCCCCAGTGAAAAGAGTTTCCGCTGCGATCACACGGGCTGCGGGCGCTTCTACACCACCGCACACCATCTGAAAGTAAAGAGCGCGGTCTGCCAGAGTGACAAATGGACGCCCGGAGGGGGCGTGTCCGTGAAACCTGTTTCACAACAGTGTTGTTATTTGCAATTCAATTTGGTGGCGCTGTTGGCACAGAAATGCCGATTGAACTGGCGCCTGTGTTTGTGTTGTGCAGGTCCACGAGCGCTCTCACACAGGTGATCGGCCGTACAGGTGTGAGCTGCCGTCCTGCAGTAAAGCGTTCGCTACAGGATACGGTCTGAAGAGTCACCAGCGCACACACACTGGAGAGAAACCCTACAAATGTCCTGAAGACATGTGTTACAAAGCGTTTAAGACCTCCGGAGACCTGCAGAAACATGTGCGCACACACACGGGTACGAGCACACGGGACACTTCCTAAGATCTCGCCGGTCGTTGTTCAATGTTATAAAGCCGTCCCACTTTTCCCCATCAAGGCCCACCGTACACTTCTCATTGTGGTTTGGGGTCTTCTTTCAGGTGAGAAGCCGTTTAAGTGTCCGTTTGAG
>JAVLUX010000058.1:1125000-1167500 GCA_032164185.1 Moxostoma hubbsi | reverse complement strand
AGTGTTGAGTGAGTGTTTATTGAGTGTTGAGTGAGTGTTGAGTGAGTGTTTATAGTGTTGAGTGAGTGTTTATAGTGTTGAGTGAGTGTTTATTGAGTGTTGAGTGAGTGTTTGTTGAGTGAGTGTTTATAGAGTGTTGAGTGAGTGTTTATAGAGTGTTTATTGAGTGTTGAGTGAGTGTTTATTGAGTGTTGAGTGAGTGTTTATAGTGTTGAGTGAGTGTTTATAGTGTTTATTGAGTGTTGAGTGAGTGTTAAGTGAGTGTTTATTGAGTGTTTGAGTGAGTGTTTATTGAGTGTTGAGTGAGTGTTTATTGAGTGTTGAGTGAGTGTTTATTGAATGTTGAGTGAGTGTTGAGTGAGTGTTTATTGAGTGTTGAGTGAGTGTTTATTGAGTGTTGAGTAAGTGTTTATAGAGTGTTGATTGAGTGTTTATTGAGTGTTGAGTGAGTGTTTATTGAGTGTTTATTGAGTGTTGAGTGAGTGTTTATTGAGTGTTTATTGAGTGTTGAGTGTTTATTGAGTGTTTATTGAGTGTTTATTGAGTGTTGAGTGAGTGTTTATTGAGTGTTTATTGAGTGTTTATTGAGTGTTGAGTGAGTGTTTATAGTGTGTTTATTGAGTGTTTATTGAGTGTTGAGTGAGTGTTTATAGAGTGTTTATTGAGTGTTTATAGAGTGTTGAGTGAGTGTTTATAGAGTGTTTATTGAGTGTTGAGTGAGTGTTTGTAGAGTGTTTATTGAGTGTTGAGTGAGTGTTTGAGTGTTGAGTGAGTGTTTATAGAGTGTTTATAGAGTGTTTATAGAGTGTTTATTGAGTGTTGAGTGAGTGTTTATAGAGTGTTGAGTGAGTGTTTATAGAGTGTTTATTGAGTGTTTATTGAGTGTTGAGTGAGTGTTTATAGAGTGTTGAGTGAGTGTTGAGTGAGTGTTTATTGAGTGTTTGAGTGTTGAGTGAGTGTTTATAGAGTGTTGAGTGAGTGTTTGAGTGTTGAGTGAGTGTTGATTGAGTGTTTATTGAGTGTTTAGTGAGTGTTGATTGTGTGTTTATTGAGTGTTGAGTGAGTGTTTATTGAGTGTTGAGTGAGTGTTTATTGAGTGTTGAGTGAGTGTTGAGTGAGTGTTTATAGTGTGTTTATAGAGTGTTTATAGAGTGTTCAGTGAGTCAGCTATAGATGCTGAACAGTGAAATGATTGACATCTATTACTCCAGTATATCATGTTATAGAACATGTGATGATGTAGCAGATGCTTTTGTGACATAGAAATGATGAACATAACAAGTCATTTATCATACAAGAGCAACAACATCTGCAGTTTTACACCGATACGATCTGAGAATAGATTTAATCAAGAAGAAATTACAGACATCAAATGTAGAAAAGTAAATATAGAGGAAAGAAACGTTGTTTTATAGTTATTATACTGTCAGACAAATGACATAATACACGATCATTAGAAAGAAAATAATCAACTACATCTGACTGAATCTATTAATATCATTTCAAATATATGAATCAGTCTGAAATATCTTTATAGATTGTGAAAATGATTATTAATATAATGATGAAGACAGACGACACTGTAACACTCACCATAAACTGTGACACTGAATGTGTTTCTTGTATCTTTATTTCCTGTAATGATGTTTAGTTGATAAAGTCCAGTGTGTTCAGTTGTGATGTTTGTGATGGTGAGATCTCCAGTCTGATGGTTCAGATGCAGTCGACCTCTGAATCTCCCATTAAGAACATCAAGAGATGTAGAGAAGAGTCTGATCGCTCTAATGATTGTTATGATGCCAATGAGTTCAGTTCCAAACAACCACTCGATCTTATAATCTTGTATTTGAGTAAGATCAGTGTGTAAAGTGACAGAATCTCCCTCCATCACTGACACTGACTTCACTTTATCATCTATCAGTATTTCAGGTCCAGTCCTCCTGTCGATCTCCTCATCATCATAATCTTCATAATCTGGTATTTGTGTAAGATTAGGGTGTAAAGTGACAGAATCTCCCTCCATCACTGACACTGACTTCACTTTATCTGGATCAACACCAAACACACCTGCACAACAAACAATGTGAACTTTTATTTTTATTTGTAACTTTGAAACACTTTTTGCACACATTTAAATGAGGAATAACTTGTAGTCAATGAAGTGTTGAAACAGATTCATGAAAACTGTTCTTGTAAAACTGATAAATGAAGATGTTCAATAGTTCTCCACTGAAATAACAGCAAATACAAACAGAAATATTTGTGTAATGATACTGACTGAAACTAAAATGAGTCTGATGATATGATGTCTTCAAAACGTGACATTTAATAAATCATTTATTGATGATATAAAGTGTTATTTACACAGATTAACTGAATATTTCTCATAAAAACAGCAAACAATGATGTTGATAGTCGTTTACAATAAACTGTCAATAAATAAGAAAGAAAGTTGACTTACCGACCACATGCCACAAGAACAAACAGAATAAAAGCGATGTGTGAAACATTATTCATTTAAATAACTCTCCACAAGTCTGAAATCACCAGATATTTCAACTAAACTTTCTTGAGTAACGACAACTGGAGGAGGGGAGAGTTTATAAAGTTCTGTCGAGAGAGAGAGAGAGAGAGAGAGAGAGAGAGAGAGAGAGAGTGTGTGAGAGAGAGAGTGTGAGAGAGAGAGTGAGAGAGAGAGAGTGAGAGAGAGAGAGAGACAGACAGACAGAGAGAGAAAGAGGACAAGTACAACCCCAACAACTACAGGGGCATTACAGTCAGCAGCAACCTCGGGAAACTCTTCTGTTGCATTATCAATCACAGAGTAGTGAACTTCACTCAAGAACACGAGACACTGGATGAATGTCAGATTGGATTCATGCCCAAACAGAGAAGGACTGATCACATCTACACACTCCACACACTGACACACAAACATGTTCAACAAACTAAACAAGGCAAAATATTCGGCTGCTTCATTGATTTTAAAAAGGCCTTCGATTCTGTTTGGCATGACGGACTCTTCCTGAAACTCCTCCAGAGTGGCATCGGAGGAAACACATATGATGTCATCAAAGACATGTACACTGAAAATCAATGCTGTGTGAAAATTAACGACAAAAGAGCCGATTATTTCAATCAGACCAAGGGAGTTCGTCAAGGCTGCAGCCTCAGCCCAACTCTATTTAATCTCTATATTAATGAACTGGCCACAACCCTTCAGAAGTCATCTTGCCCTGGACCGATCTTAGATGGCAGAGAAATCAAATGCCTCCTTTACGCTGACGACCTCCTGCTGCTGTCCCCTAATGAAGAGGGGCTCCATCAAAGCCTCTCCATTCTGGAAACATACAGCAGAGATTGGGCTTTACCATTAAACATGGAGAAGTCCAAAGTCATGATCTTCCAGAAAAAGAATCGCATCATGAGCAATAGATATATCTTCACAATCGGGGGAACAATTCTTCAACATACCAACAGCTATAATTATTTGGGTCTAACAATCTCTGCTTCAGGACAGCTCGATTCGGCAATAAAAGATCTGACTGATAAAGCTCGTAGAACATATTATAGCATCAGGAAATCATTATTTAAATTCAACCCCCCCATTAAACTGTGGCTGAAAGTCTTCGACAGCATCATCAAACCCATTCTCCTGTATGGCTGTGAAATCTGGGGCCCCAAATATAAATTAAATTATGAATCTTGGGACAAAAGCCCTGTTGAAATTTTCCACCTGGAATTCTGTAAAAACATCCTGGAAATTCACAGAAATGCTCCGAGTCTGGGGTGTAGAGCAGAGCTGGGCCGGTTCCCTCTCCTCACTGAGATCCAGAAGAGAGCGGCTAAATTCTGGTTCCATTTGTCCGACGCACCTCCAGATTATTACTATCACTGTGCCTTTACACACAGGACAGCGCACCCAGAGACTGACCCCATGAGCTATTTAATACAACAATATCAATTAAATTCACCCATCCCGTTCAGATTGGCCAAACTCAAACAGATAGGAAGAATAACACAGGAAGAATACATCCATGATTGGCAGCACAAAGTCACACAAGTGCATAAATTAAACTACTTCCACAGAATCAAGACAGATTATAAATTGGCCCCATATCTGATCCATATTAAAGATTATAGACAAAGAAAACTTCTGTGGAAGTATCGTCTGAGTGAACACAGTCTGTCTGTAGAGACGGGTCGACACACACAGAACCGGAGACCCAGAGAGGACAGACTGTGTTCACACTGCACTGAAGGAGTCTGTAGAGACGGGTCGACACACACAGATCCGGAGACCCAGAGAGGACAGACTGTGTTCACACTGCACTGAAGGAGTCTGTAGAGACGGGTCGACACACACAGAACCGGAGACCCAGAGAGGACGGACTGTGTTCACAGTGCACTGAAGGAGTCTGTAGAGACGAGTCGACACACACAGAACCGGAGACCCAGAGAGGACAGACTGTGTTCACACTGCACTGAAGGAGTCTGTAGAGACGGGTCGACACACACAGAACCGGAGACCCAGAGAGGACAGACTGTGTTCACACTGCACTGAAGGAGTCTGTAGAGACGGGTCGACACACACAGAACCGGAGACCCAGAGAGGACAGACTGTGTTCACACTGCACTGAAGGAGTCTGTAGAGACGGGTCGACACACACAGAACCGGAGACCCAGAGAGGACGGACTGTGTTCACACTGCACTGAAGGAGTCTGTAGAGACGAGTCGACACAGGCAGAAACGGAGACCCAGAGAGGACAGACTGTGTTCACACTGCACTGAAGGAGTCTGTAGAGACGGGTCGACACACACAGAACCGGAGACCCAGAGAGGACAGACTGTGTTCACACTGCACTGAAGGAGTCTGTAGAGACGGGTCGACACACACAGAACCGGAGACCCAGAGAGGACAGACTGTGTTCACACTGCACTGAAGGAGTCTGTAGAGACGAGTCGACACAGGCAGAAACGGAGACCCAGAGAGGACAGACTGTGTTCACACTGCACTGAAGGAGTCTGTAGAGACGGGTCGACACACACAGAACCGGAGACCCAGAGAGGACGGACTGTGTTCACACTGCACTGAAGGAGTCTGTAGAGACGAGTCGACACAGGCAGAAACGGAGACCCAGAGAGGACAGACTGTGTTCACACTGCACTGAAGGAGTCTGTAGAGACGGGTCGACACACACAGAACCGGAGACCCAGAGAGGACAGACTGTGTTCACACTGCACTGAAGGAGTCTGTAGAGACGAGTCGACACAGGCAGAAACGGAGACCCAGAGAGGACAGACTGTGTTCACACTGCACTGAAGGAGTCTGTAGAGACGGGTCGACACACACAGAACCGGAGACCCAGAGAGGACAGACTGTGTTCACACTGCACTGAAGGAGTCTGTAGAGACGGGTCGACACACACAGAACCGGAGACCCAGAGAGGACAGACTGTGTTCACACTGCACTGAAGGAGTCTGTAGAGACGGGTCGACACGGACAGAACCGGAGACCCAGAGAGGACAGACTGTGTTCACACTGCACTGAAGGAGTTGTGGAGGATGAACTTCACTTCCTCACTCACTGCAGTAAATATGAGATCATTAGAAGCACACACTTTACACAGATAACTCAAATTATACCTGAATTCCAGCACATAAATGACATAGACAAACTGTCGTATCTAATGGGAGAGAGAGTGGAGTGTGTTGAGCTGGCAGCACAGTATGTGTCGTGCTGTCATCACATGAGGGCGAGAGACTGACCCCTCATCAGTTTACAGCTCTATTCATACTCACATTTAATATCATATTTTCCCTCCCTTCATCATTGCTCTCTGTATTTTACTTTGTCATTTATATTTTATAATCATTATTATTAATTTATTGTATGTACATGTTTTATTGTTGTTTTCTTTTTTATGTTTGTAATGTGTTTATTACTCAATGCTTTGGCAACATTGTACACTGTATACAGTCATGCCAATAAAGCACATTTGAATTTGAATTTGACAGAGACAGTGTGAGAGAGAGAGAGAGAGAGAGAGACAGAGAGAGAGAGAGAGAACACAGTCTGTCTGTAGAGACGGGTCGACACACACAGAACCGGAGACCCAGAGAGGACAGACTGTGTTCACACTGCACTGAAGGAGTCTGTAGAGACGGGTCGACACACACAGAACCGGAGACCCAGAGAGGACGGACTGTGTTCACAGTGCACTGAAGGAGTCTGTAGAGACGAGTCGACACACACAGAACCGGAGACCCAGAGAGGACAGACTGTGTTCACACTGCACTGAAGGAGTCTGTAGAGACGGGTCGACACACACAGAACCGGAGACCCAGAGAGGACAGACTGTGTTCACACTGCACTGAAGGAGTCTGTAGAGACGGGTCGACACACACAGAACCGGAGACCCAGAGAGGACAGACTGTGTTCACACTGCACTGAAGGAGTCTGTAGAGACGGGTCGACACACACAGAACCGGAGACCCAGAGAGGACGGACTGTGTTCACACTGCACTGAAGGAGTCTGTAGAGACGAGTCGACACAGGCAGAAACGGAGACCCAGAGAGGACAGACTGTGTTCACACTGCACTGAAGGAGTCTGTAGAGACGGGTCGACACACACAGAACCGGAGACCCAGAGAGGACAGACTGTGTTCACACTGCACTGAAGGAGTCTGTAGAGACGGGTCGACACACACAGAACCGGAGACCCAGAGAGGACAGACTGTGTTCACACTGCACTGAAGGAGTCTGTAGAGACGAGTCGACACAGGCAGAAACGGAGACCCAGAGAGGACAGACTGTGTTCACACTGCACTGAAGGAGTCTGTAGAGACGGGTCGACACACACAGAACCGGAGACCCAGAGAGGACGGACTGTGTTCACACTGCACTGAAGGAGTCTGTAGAGACGAGTCGACACAGGCAGAAACGGAGACCCAGAGAGGACAGACTGTGTTCACACTGCACTGAAGGAGTCTGTAGAGACGGGTCGACACACACAGAACCGGAGACCCAGAGAGGACAGACTGTGTTCACACTGCACTGAAGGAGTCTGTAGAGACGAGTCGACACAGGCAGAAACGGAGACCCAGAGAGGACAGACTGTGTTCACACTGCACTGAAGGAGTCTGTAGAGACGGGTCGACACACACAGAACCGGAGACCCAGAGAGGACAGACTGTGTTCACACTGCACTGAAGGAGTCTGTAGAGACGGGTCGACACACACAGAACCGGAGACCCAGAGAGGACAGACTGTGTTCACACTGCACTGAAGGAGTCTGTAGAGACGGGTCGACACGGACAGAACCGGAGACCCAGAGAGGACAGACTGTGTTCACACTGCACTGAAGGAGTTGTGGAGGATGAACTTCACTTCCTCACTCACTGCAGTAAATATGAGATCATTAGAAGCACACACTTTACACAGATAACTCAAATTATACCTGAATTCCAGCACATAAATGACATAGACAAACTGTCGTATCTAATGGGAGAGAGAGTGGAGTGTGTTGAGCTGGCAGCACAGTATGTGTCGTGCTGTCATCACATGAGGGCGAGAGACTGACCCCTCATCAGTTTACAGCTCTATTCATACTCACATTTAATATCATATTTTCCCTCCCTTCATCATTGCTCTCTGTATTTTACTTTGTCATTTATATTTTATAATCATTATTATTAATTTATTGTATGTACATGTTTTATTGTTGTTTTCTTTTTTATGTTTGTAATGTGTTTATTACTCAATGCTTTGGCAACATTGTACACTGTATACAGTCATGCCAATAAAGCACATTTGAATTTGAATTTGACAGAGACAGTGTGAGAGAGAGAGAGAGAGAGAGACAGAGAGAGAGAGAGAGAACACAGTCTGTCTGTAGAGACGGGTCGACACAAACAGAACCGGAGACCTGGAGAGGACAGACTGTGTTCAAAACAAAAAAAGTTTCAACAGAGATAAGCTGATTCAAACAGCACAGCAACAAAGACCTGAAGAAAACTGCAAGCAGTGAGTACAACACAACCCAAATTAGATGTTGTTTTTTTCCTAAGAAAGGAACAAATAACTGTAGAAATTGGTTACTAAATTATATCTTAAAGCTTAAAGTTTACATTTAACCAAGTGTAAAGCTAAAAGGATAATTAACTGAAGCCATGACTAGCAAAGAGTCTGGAGCACCCCAGTGGAGCAGTTCAAACAAGGAAATGGACCAATCAGAGGAGCAGCTGCAATCCCCCCACTGCTCTATGCAAATGACCTCTCCAGTCCTCACAGACTGTGTGCCCATTCAATACCCCCCAGAGTTAAAGAGTGACACTGCAAGAAAACTGTTTAAACAGAATCTGCTTAAGGACAGTCCAGAGACACCTTTTGCAGACCTTTTTAAAAATGGAGAAATAAGCAATCTTATTTTCTTCTCTGAAAACCCCAGCTTCTGGCACAAAGCTGTAATCAACCACTACCCATCAGTAAAAAAAGAGGGCATCTGTCATGGCTGGAAAGTCAAAATCAGAGAGAAAGATGATCCTGACACCACAATAATGACTGTCAATATATATAAAAATGGCACAGTTATGGTTCAGGGTAACCTAAAAGCTTTCCAGGCTGACTACAGTGCACTAAATGAAACTATCAAACAAGAGATAGTTTTATTAAATGAGAATGCATCATGTGAGCAGAATGCACAGATAACACCAGAGCCCAGGTCAGACCACAGCATGGCTCCTCCCACAAAGACTGAGGGAAAAGAGAGACCCAGCCAGGACCTGGACCTTCTAGCACTCAAATCTGTTCCTCTGCTACAGGAACACTTCACTAGGCTGGAGTTTGAGCTCGTGCAGCTGAGAGAAACTGTGTTAAAACAGCAGCCTGTGCACACAGACAGATGTGCCTGTCTCACCATATTACAGCAGGATAAAGAGCAGGTCACACAACAAATAACAGCCCTCTCACAGCAAATGAGAGAGTTGCAGTGAGAGAAGGACAGTTACCACCGTGAGCTGACTGCATTAACACAGCAGCTACAGGTTAGAGAGCAGTGCACAGTAAAGCTAGAGCAACAGGTGAGAGAGCTACAGGAAGAGAAAGAGCATCAGTGCAGTGAGCTCACAGCACTGAGAGAGCAGATAAGAGAGCTGCTGGAGACCAGAGAGGGACCAGAGCAGACCCCTACAGCACCACTGCTGCCCCCCACCACTGTGGAGCCCAACTCAGACAACCCACCGACACCACAGCACCCCCCGCCAGATAACACACAACAGAGCCAGCACTCACAACACAACAGCCCAAAGCTACTCAGCACAGAGAAACTGGAAATAGTGCTACTCATTGACTCAAATGGAAAATTTCTTGATGTCAACAAACTTTTCCCCCATCACCGAGCTGTTAAACTCTGGTGCCCCAACACTAAGAAAGCCCTGGAACTCCTCACAGAGCCACAACTCGGCTGCCCCAGCCACATCATCATACACACAGGCACAAATGACCTGAGGAGCCAGCAGGACGGGGTGGCTGATTCCCTGAGAGCTGTTCTGGAGAAAGCAAGACATTCCTTCCCCAGTTCAAAAATTATCCTCTCCACTCTGCTCCCAAGAAAAGATTTTCATCCCCACACAATCACCAAAATAAATGCCAGCATCTCAAGACACTGCGCCCCACTGCCTAATGTCCACCTGGCACACCACACAGACCTGGACACAAGCTGTCTGTATGACCACGTTCATCTATACAGGGATGTTGTACATGTGCTGGCAAAAACTATGAAAGATGTTGCTCTAAATCGGAACAACCAGACAAGCCCCCGCTGGAGCAGAACAAACCCAAGCCCAGGAAACCCAACAAGACGCAGGTCAGAGAACAACACCCCATCCTACAAGACATCCAGAGCCACACCCAGAGACACAGCACCCAGAGCCACAGCACCCAGAGGGGAGCCACGTGGTCAGAGACTGGACTGCGAAATCCCCAAACACCCAGCACCTGCAGGGTACCCCACAGCACCGGACCACCCTCCGCAGCACACCACACCTCAGCCAGGTAAACTGAGCTATGCCCAGGCTCTCAGTGGAGAAGCAAACCGAGGCAATACTGATCTTCAGGACATCCAGCACATGCTGAACATCATCTGCTCACGCTTACTGTCCCACACGGGGCAGCAGTAAGAAATGAGGAGAGAGGAAACGAGAGGAAAAAAATAAATAAATAATAATAAAGTGTATATTTATGTATATGTGTGTGTATATATATATATATATATATATATATATATATATATATATATATATATATATATATATATATATATATATATATATATATATATTAGTGTAAGGACAGTGCTTCAAAAATATAAAGGACCTTACATATACATTTTACAAAATTATATTCTCACTATTTCATTGTTTCTACATAGTTTTTGGTCTTATGTCTTTCTCTTTTCTATAAATAGCAAACAAACCCAACAGACTCTCTTTAGATGAAGTCATTTTGCATCTCCATGTGGAACATTCAAGGTCTGAGCTCCTCAGCTTTTGGCCTTAAGAGTCGAAACTCTGATTTCATCAGAGAACTTAAAGATCAAGATATCATTATCTTACAGGAAACGTGGAGTCGAGGTGATGAGCACACTGGTTGTCCCGCAGGGTTCAAGGAGATAGTGTTACCATCAGTAAAACTCACATCAGTTAAACAGGGCAGAGACTCAGGAGGGATGTTAATCTGGATTAAATCTGAATTATCCTGTGCCATAGAATTAATCAAAACTGAACAATACCATCTATGGCTGAAAATAAAAAAGGCATAATGTCCACATCAAAATCTTTCTATGTGCAATCTATATTCCCCCTCTTGAGTCACCCTATTTCCAGGAAGAAACCTTTCCTACCATAGAGAGAGAAATCAGTCATTTCCAGGCCCAGGGGAATGTGCTGATTCTGGGGGATCTGAACTGTAGAACTGGTGTAGAACTAGATTTCACAGACACATACGGTGACAGCTTCATCACTGGAAATAATGTGATTTTTCCCTCTCATGCCCCCAGACAGAACAATGACAAGGCAACAAACGCCCATGGAAAGCAGCTGCTGCAGCTCTGTTGGAGTCTGGGTCTGTACATCGCCAATGGAAGACTAAGGGGAGACTCGTTCGGTCGGTACACCTACAGCTCAGCTCTTGGTAGCAGCACTGTAGATTACGCAATCACAGATCTGGACCTTTCTTCTTTGAGAGCATTCACAGTCAAACCATTAACAGCTTTCTCAGATCACAGCCAAATTACCCTGTATGTCAAACAGTCTGAATCAACAACCAACACAACAACCACAACAGCACACACAATGAGCAGAATACAATCATTTAAATGGATGGATAACAGCATCAATGACTACACAAATGCAATTACACTTACAGAGATACAATCTCTCTTACTTTCTTTCCAAATACAGCAATACACTAAAAATAATGATGGTGTAAATCAGGCAGTAAAAGATCTAAACACCATTTTCTACAAAACTGCACAAAGGAGCAATTTGGCAAAAATCAAACCTAAGAAAATGAAATTAGACACAGACAAATGGTTTGATTCAGACTGTAAGACTCTGAGGATGAACCTCCGAAAATTATCCAACCAAAAACACAGACAACCAGATAATCAGGACCTAAGCCTCCATTACTGTGAGGCACTAATACAATACAAACACACACTCAGAAGGAAAAAAGAACAGTTCTTACAGAGCCAGCTTCAAGAAATTGAAGAATTAGTCAACTCAAATAAATTCTGGGATAAATGGAAATCACTATATAAATCAAATGAAGAATTGGCAATACAAGATGGAGATCTGTGGAAAAATCATTTCCAAGATCTATATCGCACAACCCAAAATCATGATCAAAGTGACATTATTAAAAAATTAGAAGAGTTTGAAAAATCCATTAAAGAAAACCAAAACCCATTAGACTTCCCAATCACAATGAAAGAACTGGAGGACAAAATCAGTGTCCTAGAGTCCAGAAAAACATGTGGTGTAGACGGCATCCTCAATGAGATGCTGAAACACATGGATCACAACTTTAAACTGGCTACTGTAAAACTGTTCAATGATGTTCTGTGTTTGGGTTATTTCCCTGAGATCTGGAATCAGGGACTCATCAGCCCCATCTATAAGAGTGGGGATAAATTAGACCCTAATAACTACCGAGGCATCTGTGTGAACAGTAATCTGGGGAAGGTCTTCTGCAGTATTTTAAACAGCAGACTTGTAGACTTCCTTATGAAGCACAATGCCTTGAGTAAATGTCAGATTGGATTCATGCCAAAATGTCGCACATCTGACCACATTTTCACCCTACAGACACTCATTGATAAATATGTACATCAAAATAAAAGCCAAATTTTTGCCTGTTTTGTAGATTTTAAGAAAGCGTTTGATTCAATCTGGCATGAAGGATTATACTTTAAACTTATTGACAGCGGTGTAGGGGGAAAATCTTATGATGTCATCAAATCAATGTACACAGCCAGTCAATGTGCTGTTAAAATTGGCAACAAAAGAACCAAATTTTTCCTTCAACGGCGAGGAGTGAGACAGGGCTGCAGTTTAAGCCCCACCCTCTTCAACATGTATATCAATCAGTTGGCACAAACTATTGAACAATCTCCCGTCTGAGGTCTCACTTTACATGACACAGAAATAAAGTGTCTCCTCTACGCAGATGACCTGGTCCTCCTGTCGCCCACTACATGTTTTCATTATGAAACAGAAGCATTGAAATCACAAAGACATACACTTACCTCGGCCTAAAAATCAGTTCTACAGGTAATTTTGCTTTGGCTGTGGATGAACTCAAAGAGAAAGCACAAAGGGCGTTTTATGCCATTAAAAAATCCATTAAAATTGATATTCTGATCAGGATCTGGCTCAAAATATTCAAATCAGTCATCGAACCAATCGCATTATATGGCAGTGAAGTGTGGGGTCCACCTGTAAAATTTGACTATTTAAATTGGGAAAAACATCCCATTGAAACTCTGCATCTGGAATTTTGTAAAAGAATCATTTATGTCCAAAGAAAAGCCCCAAATAATGGATGCAGGGCAGAATTAGGCCAATACCCTCTCCTTTTGAACATTCAGAAAAGAGCCATCAAATTCTGGAAGCATCTAAAGACAAGTGACCCCAACACATCCCATTATAAAGCCCTAAAACACCAAGAGCTGAGCGGGGTGAAGAGTCCCCTATGCCAGCTTGTCCTGAGACTGACTGAAGTCACACCTGAGGAGATCGGCCAGTCTCAGGATAACGGCACACTCACAAACATTCGGCCCAACCAAATTATACACAAAGAAAAGGAGAAATACCTGACGCATTGGACAAACACCATTAAAACTCAACACAAACTGGAATGTTATTCGGCACTAAATCGAGAGTACACGGTGGCAAACTATCTGACCACAGTGACTGACAGAAAATTAAGAAAAGCACTGACGATGTACAGACTCAGCGAGCACAGTCTGGCCGTAGAGACGGGCCGCCGCAGACAGACATGGCTGCCCCGCGAGGACAGACTGTGCTCCCAATGCATCCTGGGAGTGATTGAGACAGAACTGCACTTCCTCAAAGAATGCCCAAAATACCAACCAATTAGAAACAAATATTACCCCAAAATTAACAACATATGCCCAGATTTCAATGACTGCACCCCGACACAAAAAATGTGTTTTATTCTGGGGGAAAAAGAGGAATGTGCAAATATAGCTGCAAGATTTGTAGTATCCTGTAGAAACCTGCGGGACAACCAGAACTCAACCAATAACAACACATGATGTATCGATGACCCCTGACCCCAATCCCCGACCCCTGTTACTGACCCTATATAATGTTGCATGTCATTTCTTTATAGTTATTATTGTTGTCATGTCTTAGTTTAGTTCCTGTTTTGTTTTTCTATGTAATTGCTTTGGCAATACAAAATGTCTTTGTCATGCCAATAAAGCTCGTTAAATTGAAATTGAATTGAATTGAGAGAGAGACAGAGAGAGAGAGAGAGACGACCTGCAGACGGCCATGCTCAAATTATTCAACCTCGTACTGAGTTCCGGATGTTGCCCTGACATCTGGAGCCAAGGCCTTATTACCCCAATTCACAAGAGTGGGGACAAATTGGACCCGAATAATTTCAGAGGCATTTGTGTGAGCAGTAATCTGGGGAAGTTATTTAGTGGTATTTTAAACAATAGAATTGTAAACTTCCATAACGAACACAATGTCCTGAGCAAGAGTCAGATTGGCTTCCTCCCAAATTATAGAACTACAGACCACATTTACACCCTACACACCCTAATCAATAAACACGTGACCCACACCAAACATGGGAAAATATTTGCATGCTTTGTTGATTTCAAAAAAGCATTTGATTCTATTTGGCACGACGGACTTTATTACAAATTACTACAAAGTGGTGTAGGGGGTAAAGCTTATGACATCATTAAATCGATGTATTCAGACAACAAATGTGCAATAAGAATTGGCACCAAACAAACAGAGTTCTTCAGTCAGAAGAGAGGAGTGAGACAGGGCTGTAGTCTGAGTCCAACACTGTTCAACATCTACATTAATGAACTAGCGGTGCAGTTGGAACAGTCTACAGGCCCTGGACTCACTCTACAGGACAAACACATCAAGTGTTTGCTCTATGCAGACGACCTGGTGCTGCTGTCCCCCACCGCACAGGGACTACAGCAACATCTGGACCTGCTGGAGAACTACTGCCAGAACTGGGCCCTGCAGTCAACCTGAAGAAGACCAATATTATGGTCTTTCAGAAGAAGCCCAGATGTCAGGAACACAGACACCAGTTCTCTCTAGGCAGCACCGCACTAGAGCACACTATGCAGTATACTTACCTTGGGCTGATTATCACTGCATCAGGGAGTTTCAGTAAGGCAGTAAATGCACTTAAAGCAAAAGCCCGAAGAGCTCTATACGCTATTAAGAAGTTCTATAATACCGAACTACCTATTCCAATCTAGTGTAAGATCTTTGATAGTGTCATACAGCCCATAGCGCTGTATGGAAGTGAGGTATGGGGTCCACTCAGTGATCAGAACTACACTAGATGGGACAAGCATCCAACAGAAGCCCTACACACAGAATTCTGCAAATTAATTCTCAAATTACAAAGAAAAACTCCCAATAATGCATGTAGGGCAGAATTAGGCCGATTCCCATTGATTATTAATATACAAAAAAGATCTCTAAAGTTTTGGATGCATTTAAGATCAAGTCCCACAGAGTCGCTTCATTATAAAGCGCTACAAACCCAAGAACTGAACCCTGATAACAGTCCCGTCAGTCAGCTGGTTCTGAGACTCACTGACCCGGTTAACACTACTAACAGTAACCAGCCTCAGACCAGCACTGCTTTACAACCAAACATCAGAATCAATCAGATCATCAAACAATCTCACATCAACTATCTGGAACATTGGGATCAAGAAACTAAAACACAAAGCAAATTACACTTCTATCGGACTCTAAAATCAAAGTATGAATTGGAAGAATATCTCCTGACTGTCAGAGATACAAAGCAGAGACAGATCCTGAGCAAGTACAGGCTCAGTGAGCACAGTCTCGCCATCGAGAGAGACAGACAGTGAGAGAGAGAGAGACAGGTGAGAGAGAGAGACAGATCCTGAGCAAGTACAGGCTCAGTGAGCACAGTCTCGCCATCGAGAGAGACAGACAGTGAGAGAGAGAGACAGTGAGAGAGAGACAGACAGACCCTGAGCAAGTACAGGCTCAGTGAGCACAGTCTCGCCATCGAGAGAGACAGACAGTGAGAGAGAGAGACAGAGAGAGAGACAGACAGCGAGAGAGAGACAGACAGACCCTGAGCAAGTACAGGCTCAGTGAACACAGTCTCGCCATCGAGAGAGACAGACAGTGAGAGAGAGAGACAGTGAGAGAGAGACAGACAGACCCTGAGCAAGTACAGGCTCAGTGAGCACAGTCTCGCCATCGAGAGAGACAGACAGTGAGAGAGAGAGACAGAGAGAGAGACAGACAGCGAGAGAGAGACAGACAGACCCTGAGCAAGTACAGGCTCAGTGAGCACAGTCTCGCCATCGAGAGAGACAGACAGTGAGAGAGAGAGACAGATCCTGAGCAAGTACAGGCTCAGTGAGCACAGTCTCGCCATCGAGAGAGACAGACAGTGAGAGAGACAGACAGTGAGAGAGAGACAGACAGACCCTGAGCAAGTACAGGCTCAGTGAGCACAGTCTCGCCATCGAGAGAGACAGACAGTGAGAGAGAGAGACAGATCCTGAGCAAGTACAGGCTCAGTGAGCACAGTCTTGCCATCGAGAGAGACAGACAGTGAGAGAGAGAGACAGAGAGAGAGACAGACAGCGAGAGAGAGACAGACAGACCCTGAGCAAGTACAGGCTCAGTGAGCACAGTCTCGCCATCGAGAGAGACAGACACAGGAACACATGGCTACCCAGAGAAGAAAGGGTGTGTGCTCACTGTATGACAGGTGAGGTCGAGACAGAGGTGCACTTTCTACTCCACTGCCCAAAATTCAAAGAGACCAGAGACATTTATATGAATAAATTAGCAAACATCATTAACAAATTTAAAATCAGGACAGAACAAGAACAAATGAATATAATACTTGGAGAGGGACACACAGCAGCACTGGCGGCGAGATACGTGTTGACGTGTCACAGTCTGAGGGACAGCGGGTGAATCTGTGTCATGTGTTTTACCCCCGTGTGCCACCCCAATGTTCACCACAGTGACCCTCATATGTGTGTGTGTATTCATTTATGTGTCAGTATGTGTCAGTTCAGTGATTTAAACACTGTGGTCTTCAGCAGTTCTGAAGCTGTTTTATATTTATTTCTATTATTTATTTTTATATTTGTCAAATTTATTAATTATAGATTAAGGTGTAGTTCTGTTTTTACACAGCCTCTGCTTTGGCAGTATTGTATTGTTTACATTCATGCCAATAAAGCCCCTTTGAGAGAGAGAGAGAGAGAGAGAGAGAGTGTGTGAGTGAGTGAGTGAGAGAGAGAGAGTTCCGATGGCAGTTGGCAGCAAAAAATATCAGCTCTTGCTGTAACTTTCATTTTTGCCAGAAAATGTATGTTTTATGACTCAAAAGATAATTAAATGATTGGAAACTAAAGTAATATCAAAAGAGGCAGAAGATTTTTAAGGTAAGACCTCTAAGAAAACTTAAGATCACATAATTATTATATATAAACGAAGTATCAAGCTAACGGCTAGCCAAGCTAACATTCCATGGCAGTTAAAACTGTTGATCACAGCTCAGGCCTATCTGAGGCGCTGCATTTTTCAAATCTGAAGAGGAGCTGGAGATCAGATATCCACCAGATGTTTTAACCAACAAAGATAAGAAGAAGATGAAAGAAATTATCCTTAGAGAAAACCCAGAGATGCTGCTGTCTGATTACAGTGGATCAGAACCCAACAGAGTCCGGTGTAACCTGCTCTTCTTCACTGATCAGCCATCAGCCTGGCACAGCACCCTCATAACTGCCATGCACTGCAGCAGGAAAGGAGGCATCAGTAAAGGAAGACAAATAACTTTAGAAGGAGGAAATGAGATAAAGCTGACTGTAAACCTGTATCACAATGGTACAGTCATGGTCCAGGGGTCAGAACTCAGCCTTAATGAATTTCAGAAGAATTTTGTGGAGTTTAAAATAGAGGTTCAGAAGATTAAAAAAGATCCTGAGGTGAAGAGCAGTACAGAGGCCACAAACACTGACCTCAGCTCGAGCTCCCCGGTAACACACAGAAACACTGTTTCTCCAGCATCTCCAAAGATTAAGGCTTTAAGAGACAACATCGCTGAGCTGGAGCAGGACTACTTCCTGTTTAAAGAGGAAACAACCAACAACCTCTGCCAGCTCCAAAACCAGACCAGCAACCTCAGCACACAACAAGCTGTCTGCTGTCAGACAGCTGGAGGAGAACAATCAGGAGCTGCGAGAGGAGCTGATGAGGGTGAGAGAGGAGCTGGTCAAGAGAGATCAACACAGCAATATGCTGGAGAAACAGCTGGAGGAGATGAGACAACAACTACACACAAACACTGAACACTTCACGACCACAGAACAACAGTGTACAGAGACACTCAACACATCTCCTCCTGAACACATCACAAATACAACACAACAGCAGCAGTGTGTCAACACACAAACACACACCATCCCATCACCTGCTACCACACAAGCTTCTGAGGTCTCTCAAGCTTCTCAGAGCTCTAAGAGGAAAGATATCAGCCCCAGACAGAGATCTCCACAGACCACAACATCCATCAGCCCCAGACAGAGATCTCAACAGATCACAACATCCATCAGCAGCAACAGAGAAGAGCAGAGACAACACATCATCATCCTCTGTGACTCCAATGGCAACCACCTCGACCAGAGACGACTGTTCCCCGGGAGAACTGTGAGGAAACTCTGGTGTCCCACCTCTCACGCTGCTTTGAAGCTGCTGAGAGAAGGGGAACTGGGCACCCCCTCACACATCATACTACACACTGGGACAAATGACCTCAGCACCAGGAGAGTGGACGTGGCCAAAGCCCTCATCAACGTGGTGAAGACAGCTAGAGGGATCTACCCCAGTGCCAGAGTCATCATCTCTACACTTCTGCCTCGCAGAGATGTCCCACAAAATATCATCAGAGGCATTAATGCAGAAATAACTGATGTGTGCGCACTCATGCCGAATGTTCATATAGTCAACCATCAGCGCATAACTCATGCACATCTATATGACCATCTCCACATTCATCGAGACGGCATGAGACTGTTTGCTAAGGCCATAAAGGACGCGGCTCTGAGGAACCTCCAAATAGCACGTCCTGCCAGCGAGGAGAGGGTCACACGACGTCCAGGCAGAAGGTCGGACAGCTACGCCGCTGTTGTGGCTGGTAGAGGTAGTTCAGACACCAGTGACCTCAGCCAGATCAAACACATGCTGTAAATTATCTGTGATAATCTATTAACTTAATTACCAACAATGTGTGTTTAATCAAGCATATTATTTCATCCTTTACTATTGCTGTTATTATTATTGTTATCATTATTATTATTATTTTGTGATACATATTAATTAATTTACTCCATTTCAAAACATTATTGGGTCATAAAATCATATTATTCTTTCTGGTAAATAGAAAATTGCTCGATGACATCATTTAAAGTAACATGTTACAACATTCAGGGGATGATCTCATCATCTTTTGGAGAGAAAATCACTAACCCTGATTTATTAAATATTGTATATAGTTCAGATATAATTATATTACTTGAGACATGGAGTTGTTTAGAGTCTCAAACCTTCACCCCTTTAAACTACAGAGAGTTATTTATACCTTCAATCAAAACCCCTCATGTAAAAAACGGAAGAGATTCAGGAGGAATTATAGTTTGGTTTAAAGAGGATCTTTCCCACTACATCCAACCTGTAAAAAAAGGGAAAACACATATTTGGATGAGAATTAATAAGGAAGTTGTTTGTTCAGATGAGGATGTTTATCTGTGTGCTGTGTATATCCCCCCCTACGAGTCCCCCTATTATAATGAGGACATATTCCCCACACTACAGTCAGAGATCACTCAGTTTCAGTCTCTGGGCTCTGTGCTGTTAATGGGGGATCTGAACGCAAGAACAGGAAAGGAACCAGACTATGTTAGTTCAGCGGGAAATAAATATATCAATAGTGCACATTTAAATCAACTCTGCAGTAAAGCCCGTCAGAGTTATGACAGCACGGTCAACAGACATGGGAAACACGTCCTGCAGCTCTGTAAAAGTCTGGGGTTGTATATAGTCAATGGCAGGACAAGAGGAGACTCTCTAGGGCGATTCACTTACTGCTCACCTCGAGGCAGCAGCACAGTGGACTATGCCATTACAGATTTACACCCCAATAAAATCAACTATTTCATGGTGATGTCACAGCTTCCCTTCTCAGATCACAGCCATATAGTCCTCAGTGTAAACAAGTCAGCCAATCTGCCATCTTCTGATCAGAACAGTCAATTATATTCCCTCCCCAACACATTTATATGGACCAATGACAGTCCAGCACAGTATGAAGCTGAGCTCCACAGCATTCATGTTCAGAGTATGATTGACACATTCATCAACACCAAATTTCAATTAGACAAGACAAGTACCAATACTGCAACCGAACAGTTAACGCAAATATTTCATACAGCGGCCGGCAAAGCCCTGAGAAAAAGAAAAATATACAGAAGAAAGAAAGAAATCATTAAAGCTGATTGGTTTGACAAGGATTGTAAAACATTGAGAAAGGAATTACGATCATTGTCAAATGAAAAACACAGAGACCCCGTAAACCAGCACACACGATCCACATATCACCAAACCCTTAAAATGTACAAGTCACTACTGAGAAGGAAAAGAGCGGAACATCCATCCATCCATCCATCCATCCATCTTCAACCGCTTATCCGAAGTCGGGTCGTGGGGGCAGCAGCTCCAGCAGGGGGCCCCAAACTTCCCTATCCCGAGCCACATTAACCAGCTCTGACTGGGGGACCCCGAGGCGTTCCCAGGCCAGTGTGGAGATGTAATCTCTCCACCTAGTCCTGGGTCTTCCCCGAGGCCTCCTCCCAGCCGGACGTGCCTGAAACACCTCCCTAGGGAGGCGCCCAGGGGGCATCCTTACCAGATGCCCAAACCACCTCAACTGACTCCTTTCCACGCAAAGGAGCAGCGGCTCTACTCCGAGCTCCTCACGGATGACTGAGCTCCTCACCCTATCTCTAAGGGAGAAGCCCGCCACCCTTCTGAGGAAGCCCATTTCGGCCGCTTGTACTCGCGACCTAGTTCTTTCGGTCATGACCCAACCTTCATAACCATAGGTGAGGGTAGGAACAAAAATTGACCGGTAGATCGAGAGCTTTGCTTTCCGGCTCAGATCTCTTTTCATGACAACGGTGCGATAGAGCGAATGCAATACCGCCCCCGCTGCCCCGATTCTCCGGCCAACCTCCCGCTCCATTGTCCCCTCACTCGTGAACAAGACCCCGAGGTACTTGAACTCCTTCACTTGGGGCAATACCTCCTTCCCCACCCGGAGTACGCACTCCATCGGTTTCCTGCTGAGAACCATGGCCTCAGATTTAGAGGTGCTAATCCTCATCCCAGCCGCTTCACACTCGACTGCCAAGCGGTCCAGTGAGAGCTGAAGGTCACGGACCGATGATGACATGAAGACCACATCATCTGCAAAAAGTAGAGATGAGATCCCCAGCTCACCGAACCGCATACCTTCCCCACCCCGACTACGTCTCGATATCCTGTCCATGAATACCACAAACAGGATTGGTGACAAAGCGCAGCCTTGGCGGAGACCAACCCCCACATAGAACGAGCTCGACTTCATGCCGAGGACCCGGACACAGCTCTCGCTTCGGACGTAAAGGGATTGGATCGCCCTAAGAAGGGACCCCCCCACCCCATACTCCCGAAGCACCTCCCACAGTCTCTCCCGGGGGACCCGGTCATACGCCTTCTCCAGATCCACAAAACACATGTAGACCGGATGGGCATACTCCCAGGCCCCCTCCAGAATCCTTGCGAGAGTAAAGATCTGGTCCGTCGTTCCACGGCCAGGACGGAACCCGCATTGTTCCTCTTCAATCCGAGGTTCGACAATCGGCCGCACCCTCCTCTCCAGCACCTTGGAGTAAACTTTACCAGGGAGGCTGAGAAGTGTGATACCCCTGTAGTTGGCACACACTCTCTGGTCCCCCTTTTTGAAGAGAGGAACCACCACCCCGTTCCGCCACTCCTTAGGCACTGTCCCAGATTTCCACGCGATGTTGAAGAGGTGTGTCATCCATGACACCCCCTCCACATCCAAAGCTTTCAGCATTTCTGGTCGGATCTCATCAATCCCCGGGGCTTTGCCACTGCGGAGTTGTTTGACTACCTCAGTGACCTCCCCCAGGGAAATAGAATCTGATCCCCCATCAGCCTCCGGCTCTGCCTCTAGCATAGGGATAGAGTAGGGATTTAGGAGTTCTTCAAAGTGTTCCTTCCACCGCCCAATAACCTCCTCGGTTGAGGTCAACAGCGTCCCATCTTTGCTGTATACAGCTTGGATGGTTCCCCGTTTTCCCCTCCTAAGGTGGCGGACGGTTTTCCAGAAGCACTTTGGTGCAAAGGCTAGAGCGGAACATATGACAGCTAAACTCAACAAGATTGAGGAGGCTGTCAATGAAAATTACTTTTGGGATTTATGGAATAATTTAGATAAATCAAAAAAAGCCAAATCCATTCCCATCTGTAACCCAAAGCTCTGGACAGAACATTTCGGAAACCTGTATTCACAAAATGAACCAAACCCCAGCCAAAAACATCTGACCTCCCAACTACATCATCTGGAACACACAATTAAAGATCAGTTAAACCATTTGGACGCCCCCATATCATTAAATGAACTGACTGAACGAATGAAATCCCTCAAAAATAATAAATCTTGCGGTTTGGATGGAATATACAATGAGATGCTGAAACACAGCAGCCCCAAACTGCAAGATGCTATTCTCAAACTTTCCCCAGAACTGGAAGAAAAATAAAATCACCCCAATTTTCAAACAATGGGACAACCCCAACAACTACAGGGGCATTACAGTCAGCAGCAACCTCGGGAAACTCTTCTGTTGCATTATCAATCACAGAGTAGTGAACTTCACTCAAGAACACGAGACACTGGATAAATGTCAGATTGGATTCATGCCCAAACAGAGAACGACTGATCACATCTATACACTCCACACACTGATACACAAACATGTTCAACAAACTAAACAAGGCAAAATATTCGGCTGCTTCATTGATTTTAAAAAGGCCTTCGATTCTGTTTGGCATGACGGACTCTTCCTGAAACTCCTCCAGAGTGGCATCGGAGGAAACACATATGATGTCATCAAAGACATGTACACTGAAAATCAATGCTGTGTGAAAATTAACGACAAAAGAGCCGATTATTTCAATCAGACCAAGGGAGTTCGTCAAGGCTGCAGCCTCAGCCCAACTCTATTTAATCTCTATATTAATGAACTGGCCACAACCCTTCAGAAGTCATCTTGCCCTGGACCGATCTTAGATGGCAGAGAAATCAAATGCCTCCTTTACGCTGACGACCTCCTGCTGCTGTCCCCTAATGAAGAGGGGCTCCATCAAAGCCTCTCCATTCTGGAAACATACAGCAGAGATTGGGCTTTACCATTAAACATGGAGAAGTCCAAAGTCATGATCTTCCAGAAAAAGAATCGCATCATGAGCAATAGATATATCTTCACAATCGGGGGAACAATTCTTCAACATACCAACAGCTATAATTATTTGGGTCTAACAATCTCTGCTTCAGGACAGCTCGATTCGGCAATAAAAGATCTGACTGATAAAGCCCGTAGAACATATTATAGCATCAGGAAATCATTATTTAAATTCAACCCCCCCATTAAACTGTGGCTGAAAGTCTTCGACAGCATCATCAAACCCATTCTCCTGTATGGCTGTGAAATCTGGGGCCCCAAATATAAATTAAATTATGAATCTTGGGACAAAAGCCCTGTTGAAATTTTCCACCTGGAATTCTGTAAAAACATCCTGGGAATTCACAGAAATGCTCCGAGTCTGGGGTGTAGAGCAGAGCTGGGCCGGTTCCCTCTCCTCACTGAGATCCAGAAGAGAGCGGCTAAATTCTGGTTCCATTTGTCCGACGCACCTCCAGATTATTACCATCACTGTGCCTTTACACACAGGACAGCGCACCCAGAGACTGACTCAATGAGCTATTTAATACAACAATATCAATTAAATTCACCCATCCCGTTCAGATTGGCCAAACTCAAACAGATAGGAAGAATAACACAGGAAGAATACGTCCATGATTGGCAGCACAAAGTCACACAAGTGCATAAATTAAACTACTTCCACAGAATCAAGACAGATTATAAATTGGCCCCATATCTGATCCATATTAAAGATTATAGACAAAGAAAACTTCTGTGGAAGTATCGCCTGAGTAGCACAATCTGTCTGTAGAGACGGGTCGACACACACAGAACCGGAGACCCAGAGAGGACAGACTGTGTTCACACTGCACTGAAGGAGTCTGTAGAGACGGGTCGACACACACAGAACCGGAGACCCAGAGAGGACAGACCGTGTTCACACTGCACTGAAGGAGTCTGTAGAGACGGGTCGACACACACAGAAACGGAGACCCAGAGAGGACAGACTGTGTTCACACTGCACTGAAGGAGTCTGTAGAGACGGGTCGACACAGGCAGAAACGGAGACCCAGAGAGGACAGACTGTGTTCACACTGCACTGAAGGAGTCTGTAGAGACAGGCCGACACAGGCAGAAACGGAGACCCAGAGAGGACAGACTGTGTTCACACTGCACTGAAGGAGTCTGTAGAGACGGGTCGACACACACAGAACCGGAGACCCAGAGAGGACAGACTGTGTTCACGCTGCACTGAAGGAGTCTGTAGAGACGGGTCGACACGGACAGAACCGGAGACCCAGAGAGGACAGACTGTGTTCACACCGCACTGAAGGAATTTGTAGAGACGGGTCGACACACACAGAACCGGAGACCCAGAGAGGACAGACTGTGTTCACGCTGCACTGAAGGAGTCTGTAGAGACGGGTCGACACGGACAGAACCGGAGACCCAGAGAGGACAGACTGTGTTCACACCGCACTGAAGGAGTCTGTAGAGACGGGTCGACACACACAGAACCGGTGACCCAGAGAGGACAGACCGTGTTCACACTGCACTGAAGGAGTCTGTAGAGACGGGTCGACACACACAGAACCGGAGACCCAGAGAGGACAGACTGTGTTCACACTGCACTGAAGGAGTTGTGGAGGATGAACTTCACTTCCTCACTCACTGCAGTAAATATGAGATCATTAGAAACACACACTTTACACAGATAACTCAAATTATACCTGAATTCCAGCACATAAATGACATAGACAAACTGTCGTATCTAATGGGAGAGAGAGTGGAGTGTGTTGAGCTGGCAGCACAGTATGTGTCGTGCTGTCATCACATGAGGGCGAGAGACTGACCCATCACATGAGGGAGAGAGACTGACCCCTCATCAGTTTACAGCTCTATTCATACTCACATTTAATATCAGATTTTCCCTCCCTTCATCATTGCTCTCTGTATTTTACTTTGTCATTTATATTTTATTTTATAATCATTATTATTAATTTATTGTATGTACATGTTTTATTGTTGTTTTCTTTTTTATGTTTGTAATGTGTTTATTACTCAATGCTTTGGCAACATTGTACACTGTATACAGTCATGCTAATAAAGCTCATTTGAATTTGAATTTGAATTTGAGTGAGAGAGAGAGAGAGTGAGAGGGAGAGAGAGTGAGTGAGTGAGTGAGTGAGTGAGTGAGTGAGTGAGTGAGAGAGAGAGAGAGAGTGTGAGTGAGTGAGAGAGAGAGAGTGTGAGTGAGTGAGTGAGTGAGTGAGTGAGAGAGAGAGAGAGAGAGAGAGAGAGAGAGAGAGAGTGAGTGAGTGAGTGAGAGAGAGAGTGTGAGTGAGTGAGTGAGTGAGTGAGAGAGAGTGTGAGTGAGTGAGTGATTGAGTGAGTGAGAGAGAGAGAGAGAGAGAGAGAGTGTGTGAGTGAGTGAGTGAGTGAGTGAGTGAGTGAGTGAGTGAGTGAGTGAGAGAGAGAGAGAGAGAGAGAGAGAGAGAGAGAGAGAGAGAGAGAGAGAGAGAGAGAGAGAGAGAGAGAGAGAGAGAGAGAGTGAGTGAGTGAGTGAGTGAGTGAGTGAGTGAGTGAGTGAGTGAGTGAGAGAGAGAGAGAGAGTGTGAGTGAGTGAGTGAGTGAGTGAGTGAGTGAGAGAGAGAGAGAGAATTTTTTTTTAATTTTGAAGGATCAGTGTGCATCACGTATCTGTTTGTGGCGGTCGCCCCATGTTCAATCCTCCACTCAAGGTCACCCGTTCTTTTATCAACTGGGCGTTTGTATAAGGACCGTCATTTGCCAAAGTCTTATGATCCACATGCAGAGAGTTGAATATTTCAGTAGTAGCTCTTTTCAGCAGCCGCAAAGATCTCTCCCCAGTCTTTTTACTCAATTCCTCTGAGCTCATAGTCAAAATATGTCCCAACTTTGTGCATCCAGCAGCAGTTAGACGTGCACGCAGACTGCGACCAGACATAAGTCTGCTCTGAAAACACTGTAACAATTCTCTGACTTAAACTTTGAAGAGAGCAGACTATTTATTTATTTATATCGCAGCCCTTTGCAATTTAATAATCACAAAGGTCATATCACGATTTTGATTTTATTGATTAATTGTGCAGCCCCAATATACACACACACACACACACACACACACACACACACACACACACAGGCAGCCAAAAGTTTGGAATAATGAACAGATTTTGCTCTTATGGAAAGAAATTGTTACTTTTATATCCCAAAGCGGCATCAACTGATCACAATCTACTGTCAAGACATTAATAACGTGAAAAATTACTATTACAATTTGAAAATCCTCCACGTGCAGCAATGACAGCTTTACAGATCCTTGTTATTCTAGCTGTCAGATTGTCCAGATACTCAGGTGACCTTTCACCCCACACTTCCTGTAGCACTTGGCCTTTCACCCCACACTTCCTGTAGCACTTGACCTTTCACCCCACACTTCCTGTAGCACTTGACCTTTCACCCCACACTTCCTGTAGCACTTGGCCCTTCACCCCACACTTCCTGTAGCACTTGGCCTTTCACCCCACACTTCCTGTAGCACTTGACCCTTCACCCCACACTTCCTGTAGCACTTGCCATAGATATGACCATCTTGTCGGGCACTTCTCACACACCTTACAGTCTATCTGATCCCACAAAAGCTCAATGGGGTTAAGATCCGTAACACTCCTTTCCAATTATCTGTTGTCCAATGTCTGTTTCTTTGCCCACTCGAACCTTTTCTTTTTGTTTTTCTGTTTCAAAAGTGGCTTTTTCTTTGCAGTTTTTCCCATAAGAGTCTTCTCTTTACTGTTGTACATGAAACTGGTGTTGAGCGGGTAGAATTCAATGAAGCTGTCAGCGGAGGACATGTGAGGCGTCTATTTCTCAAACTAGAGACTCTGATGCACTTCTCTTGTTTAGTTGCACATCTTCCACATCTCGTTCTGTCCTTGTTAGAGACAGTTGTGCTTTGTCTTTGAAGACTGTAGTTACACTTAATTTGATGTATTCTGTAGCCTTTATTCCTCAAAACAATGATTGACTGATGAGTTTCTAGAGAAAGTGGTTTCTTTTCTGACCTTAAGACATGCCACCCTATTACATACTGTGGCAACTCAAAAACTCACTGAATAAGGAAATCAGAGTGGATAAAAGAAGATACTCTTAAGAAGCTGAAAAACAAGTTTTCAGCTAACGACCCTGCATCAGTGTGGAGTGGCATGAAACAACTTACGAATTACAGGACTCCTGCCCCCAAACCTGTTGGGGACCAACATCTGGCTGACGACTTGAATGTGTTCTACTGTAGATTTAAAAAGGCCCAATCTCACACCTGCTCTGACCTTCACTTCATACAAACACCAACACATCTTTAACCCCCCCCCCCCCCCACTACTCAACCTGCACTTAAGATCTGTGAAGAAGATGTGTCCCATGTCTCCCGAAAACAAAAGATAAGGAAAGCACAGGGCCCAGATGGTGTTTCACCCATGTGTCTTAGATCCTGTGCTAACCAGCTGACCCCCATCTTCACACTGATCTTCAATAGATCACTGGAGCAGTGTGAAGTCCCATGCTGCTTCAAACGCTCAATCATCAAGAAACCCAAAATCGCAGGACTTAATGACTACAGACCCATCGCCCTGATGTCTGTGGCCATGAAATAATTTGAGAGACTGGTGTTGGCCCACCTGAAGAACATCACTGGACCCTTTCTAGATGCCCGTCAGTTTCTAATCGAGCAAACAGGTCTGTGGATGATGCAGTCAACATGAGATTGCATCATATCCTGCAGTGGTTGTATCAGTGGGCAATCATCAGGCAGTGGTGGCTCAGCGGTTAAGGCTCTGGATTACTGAAAAGAAGGTCAGGGGTTCAAGCCCCAGCACCGTCAAGACACCACTATGTGGCCCTTGAGCAAGGCCCTTGATCCTATCTGCTCCAGGGGCGCCGAATCATGGCTGACCCTGCACTCTGACCCCAGCATAGCTGGGATATGTGAAAAATAAATAATTTCATTGTATATATGCAGAAATGTATGTATAATGTGTGGCAATTAAATTAAAAATTAATTATCCTGCAACATCTGGACAGACCGGGGACATATGCAAGGATCCTTTTTTTTCCTCTGTCAAGCTCCAGATGACACCACTATCATCGGCCTTATCCAAGATGATGATGTATACAGAAGGGAGGTTGAACAGCTGGCTCTCTGGTACAGTTAAAACAACCATGAGCTGAACATAAACGGTGGAGATGATTGTGGATTTTAGGAGGAACACCCCAACATTGTCCCCCCTCACCATTCTCAACAGCACTGTGGCATCAGTGGAGTCATTCAGGTTCCTGGGCACTACCATCTCACAGGACCTGAAGTGGGAAACCCACATTGACTCCATTGTGGAAAAGGCCCAGCAGAGGTTGTACTTCCTTCACCAGCTGAGGAAGTTCAACCTGACACAGGTGCTGCTGATACAGTTCTACTCTGCAGTCATTGAGTCTGTCCTCTGCACTTCAATAACTGTCTGGTTTGGTGCAGCTATGAAATCGGATATTAGAAGACTACAGAGGACCGTCCGGACTGCTGAGTGGATTATTGGTTGCCATCTGCCCCCCCTGCATGAACGGTACACTTCCAGAGTGAGGAGAAAGGCTGGTAAAATCACTCTGCACCCCACTCACCCTGCCCACTACCTTTCTGAACTGTTGCCTTCTGGCCGACTCTTCAGAGCTCTGAGCACCAGAACCGTCAGACACAGGAACATTTTTTCCCCTCAGGCCATCCATCTCATAAACAGTTAAACTGCAACACCGCTCATATCTGCATATTAATGATCGGTGAGGTAGCGGAGGAAACACAAATATCAAGGCTCAGTTTTCAGTATGGTACAATGTTAGATGACATTTTACCAGATGCTTATCCACAAATTACAAGAGATCTCATTGGGCCTTTCAATAATCATAATGTACATGTGACTTGGATAAACTGTTGGATCAAATGAATGCAGGAGTGGATAACACCACCAACAACAAGCAAATATAAACATGTATTATTATTTTAAATGTAAATTTCATTTACATATAAACATTAAACTGTCTGTTAAAAGTTGAGGCCCAGTGGCATAGAAAATAACACGTTGAGAATGAAATGAGATAAAGTGACCACAGTTACACTCAGTTTCTCAGAAATATGCCTCTTTGGTTCCTACAAACCACAATCGAACATGCCAGTTTAACCACAGCTGCTTTCAGTCAACTGACTCAACACATGAGAAGATCCATCAAGATAACCACTGATGAGTTCAACACAACCATCTTAATGGTTCACATGCATGAATCTGTTTTAAATGCACAAATGTATCAAGTAATCTATTGTTTTAACACTGTTTAAACTGTAGAATATAAAATCTTGACCAGTCTTGGGTGGGGACATGTTAAGAACAGGAAAGGATCATGAGGGCCTCCGTGAGGCCCCTGGACACACGTCTCTCAAGGCTCCCCACCATTGACCCTTGTTACAGACCCCTCTTGCTATAGTTATACAAGCATGATTTCCTTAAACATACTAATGGACCCAACTGCACCCATCCACAATCCAGCTCTGGTGAAGAATCATTTGAACAAGTTTGCAGGTAAACAACACTGTGATGCAGTCATGGAAGCCACCAAATGAACTGGATCAGAGATAACGGATTCCACCCAACCTAAAAAGCCTCGCCATCCGTCTACAAACAACCATGACCAGAGGTGTAAATACTGGAGATGCCTTTGGAAGATGGAGACAGCTTAAAGCCCAGAAATCCTTTAAAATGGAGGCTGAGTTGACTAATTTGCATGTCAACATTCTGGCAGTCCGCATGAGCATGTGACCGACAACTCACCAATATTTTGCTGACAGCACTTGTACTTAGTCTTACATATAGCACCTTTGAGGTCACACAACCAAAGTGTGGAAAATGCTGCAGATTTGTCTGTTGATTTGGATGTGTACGTGTGCGAGAGAGATAAATCAAGCAACAATAGACCAGTCCATGAGTAAATGTGCTTTTAAAATCGCAAGATGATTCTCAAACCTGCTTTATATCACTTCTGTTTCAATTCCATTATATTAATTTACAACCACTAAACGTTATAGACCATTTAGAAGAATATTTTCATGGCAATATGAGGAAGAGCAGATTTGTGTTAGTAAGTGACAAACACAATGTTCATGAAAATCGGTTTGGCTAGGCCTTTTTGTTCTAGTGAAGATACATCTTACAGTTTTTCTCATTTGCTAAGACACACTAAATGAAACTGGGATCCGCTTGATCTTCATCATCACATTATTAGCACAGCAAAAGTCTTCTCTTGCAAATGTTTTAACACTTTTTCATTTGTTTCACACATTTTTCACATCCTTTGTCAAAACAGTTACCACAGATCTCATTGAAAGACACCAAACTCTATTGGATTCACTGTGTTGAACAAAAGGAAAACATCTGTTCACAGCTGATAGAAAGTACTTGCATAATTATAAATCTCTATGCACCTGTGTGAAACTCGTTTGCACAACTCTTCAATCAGCAATCAGTCCTAATCCATCTATAAAAGATGCCACCTCTGTGTTGCTATTTGCAAGTAATGATCAAAGAGGCCATGGGCACGGAAGGAGAGCAAGAGGCCATGGCAGAGGGGCCCGAGGAAGAGGAGTTTGTATGCGTGGTGGAGGAGCTGCAGCAGCAAGAGGACAAAATCGAGATCAAGTTTCAAATGAAATTCGGGCAACAATTATTGACCATGTCATAAATCATGGCTTGTCCTTTAGAGAGGCTGGACAAAGGGTCCAGCCCATTCTGAGTCCGAGCACTGTGGCATCTATTGTCAGGTAATTCAGTGTTACTGTAATGCACAACAAACTGTGTATTTCAGCTTTACTGTATTGCCCTGTTAGCACAACAAACTGTGTCTACAGTAATGCAGATGTTTTATCAATTCCATTTATGTGACTGTCATACAGTTATGTCAATTTTGACATGCTTTTTGCTTTTACTTTATAGAATCCACACATTACCACACACTGGTGGCAGAGGAAAGATATTTAGTATTGAACAGGAGTCTGCCATTGTAGATATGGTAGTGGCAAACAATGCAATCAGACTGCGTGAAATCCATGCAGCAGTAATGGCAGATCAGGGAACATTTAGAAATATAAACAGTGTGAGTTTGGCAACTATAGATCGAGTCCTTAAATTAAACCATGTCAGAATGAAGCAGCTGTACAGAGTTCCATTTCAAAGAAACTGTGACATCATAAAGGAGGCACGATTCCAGTATGTGCAGGTACAGATGTTTTTATTGTAATACCTTGTTTACCATAGTTACCTGCGACTGGAATAATTTGCTCTATGAATGTGCTCTTTTTCTTAGAGAATAATGGAGCTTGAAGCTGAAGGGGCACATCACAAATTCATTTTTGTGGATGAAGCTGGCTTCAACCTCTGTAAAGTGAGGAGACGCGGGAGGAACATCATTGGGCAGAGGGCCACTGTCACAGTGCCAGGTCAGAGGGGTGCCAATATCACCATGTGTGCTGCCATCTCCAATGATGGGGTCCTTTGCCACATACCAACTATTGGCCCATACAATACAGAACGCCTCATCACATTTCTTAATGCATTGAAAGAAATACTGATTCCACCCGAAGAGAGAGGCCTGGCATGTCTGTATGTCATAATTTGGGACAATGTGGCTTTCCACCACTCTCGCCTTGTAAATGAATGGTTTGCAGCACAGCCTCGTATTATGATGCAATTCCTCCCTGCATACTTGCCTTTTCTGAACCCAATCGAGGAGTTCTTCTCTGCTTGGAGGTGGAAGGTGTATGATCACCGGCCATATGAGCAGATGCCCCTCCTGGAGGCAATGAATGCTGGTTGCCTGGCAATCGGTGCAAAGGACTGCCAGGGATGGATACGCCATGCAAGGAGGTATTTCCCTCGGTGCATTGCAAGGGAAAACATTCAATGTGATGTTGATGAAAACCTGTGGCATAATCGTCAAGAACGAATGGACTAAGTGTGTGTGTGTGTGTGTGTGTGTGTGTATATATATATATTTTAAAGGTATTTCCTTAAATATAAGTTGCCTTTGATAGCTTTTTTTTCCAGTATCCATTTGAGTTGTAAAGATTTGTGTTAGTAAGTGACAAACACAATGTTCATGAAAATCGGTTTGGTCAGGCCTTTTATTCTAGTGAAGATACATCTTAATGCTACAGCAAATTCAGCTAATTCTGTTTCTGTTCCAGTATGATAAACCTATAAGAGCTTGAGTTTCCACAAACTTCTTACCATATTGTAACACCACCTTTCTCTTGTAGATATTACTCTGAGGGGGTTCAACAGATTTTAGACATGTACTGATTCAATACATCCTCACAACACACAAAGTTATTTTAATTTCCCCACCAGTGTATAATACATGTGACAGAACAAATAATACAGAAACTGCAAAGTACTCTCAAAGTCTCTGTCTCTCCAATGACACCACAAATGAAATGAACTTATCTTTTCAATTGTCCAGTCCTTCAATAAATAGGAGCGATGATGAATGTGAGATCAGTTCCAAATCCACCAAGTTATTTGAGGGCGACGCAATGTTTGTAATCCTATAGTCCACAATGAATGCTGAAGACTTGTTGTTAGGTTAGTTTGCCCTTGGATTCATGTATCCAAACAAAGTTCACAAAAGAAGATGTGGAATTTACAAAAGCCAGTTGAGCAGAAACTCAAAGAGTTCTCAACACAGGACTCTGGAAGAGCAAGAAGGTATCTTGAGTACACATGTGATTTTCCTCTACCAAACAAAAGGAAAAACTAAAAACTCTCTTACTCTATGGTGGGTGAGCTTATATATCCTGTCACCTCCAGGCAATAGCGCCCTCAAGCTGCTGCTATTGTTACTACACCCAGGAAAAAAATACAATAATACACAAAGTAACGGTTTTTGTCCGTTACATATCCCTCCCCTTGGTGTCAAAATTTGACTCATGGAAAATTTTTAAGTTTTGGGTATGATAACTGTCAATTTGGGTAGGGTCAGACAACATTGTGACCTTGTAATTTACTGGCCCTAGCCTTTTGACTACTTTAGCGGGTCCTCGCCATTTTGGGGCAATTTTAGCCATAAAACCATCATCTGCACGAGATAAAGGATGAGTACGCACCCAAACTAGATCACCCTCCTGGAAGTCCTGGGTTCTTCTCTTGCGGTTGTAATATTTTTTCTGTCTAGTTTGTGCTTTCTCAACATTTTCTCTTACAGCTTCGTACAGTAGTTTCTGGCGATCAATGGTACTGTAGCTTGGATGATCTGGATCTGGCGGACTCTGTAGAGCTCTTTGTAGTGGTCCTTTCAATTGACGTCCTAGGGCCACTTCAGCAGGTGAAAATCCTGTGCTTTCATGCCATGCTGTATTCAAAGCAAATCTAAACTCGTAGATCCATTGATCCCAGGTACGGTGATTATTATTAATCATAAGATGCGATCATGGTTTTTAGGTTTCGGTTAATGCGTTCTGTCAGATTTGATTGTGGATGATACGCAGTTGTGAGTTTTTGGATTACCTGCCACTGCTTGCATAACTGATCCAGGAGGTTTGAGGTGAATTGAGTGCCTCTATCAGAAACAATGAAGGCTGGTGTTCCCCACCTTGTAAATATCTCTTCGATGAGAATACGAACGATGATGTTAGCTTTGGCAGATCTCATGGGGAATACCTCTACCCATTTAGAGAAGTAGTCTACTACCACTAGAAGATATTCATTTCGATGGGTACTCCGTGGGAACGGACCCATAATATCCATTCCAAGCATGTATCCGGGCTCAACAATGGGCACACTTTGGAGATCTCCTGCTGGCTTCAAGTTTGTAGACTTATGCTGTTGACATTTTTCACACTGTTTGCAGTGTTGCCATACGTCAGTACGCATGGAAGGCCAATAAGCAAACTCTAGAAGTCTCATTAGTGTTTTAAATTTGCCTAAATGCCCGCTGAGAGGGCTGTCATGAGCATAAGTTAAAAACGCTTCCTTAAAACTAGCAGGTACCATAATCTGGAATCTTTGCCCTCCTTTGAGGATTGGGACACTCCTAAATAAAACATCATTCCTCAAGACATAGTGAGTTCTCATAAGACCAGTGGTATTTTGGTTAATGGCTCTTTCCATGATTTCTTGGCACCCGGTGTCTTTCTTCTGCTCAGCAGCAATCTGAGACAAGTCCATTGGCAGCTCACAAGTGATAGGATTGAGAACATGTTTTGCTGGTGTATGCATCAAGATGGCTGTTGGTTCAGCTACATATCTTCTTGACAAAACATCAGGTACTACATTACATTGTCCCTTCCTATAACGTACCGTAAAGTGATAACCTTGAAGTCTGATAGTCCATCTTTCTAACCTTGAAGAAAGTTTTGGTTTGGCTGGAAAAGCCAAACCAAAGAAGCATGGTCAGTAATTACTTCAAATGTTCTACCCTCAAGATAATGATGCCACTTTTCCACAGCCCAAACTACCGCTAGGCATTCCTTCTCTGTTGCAGAATATGATCTCTCAGCACCTCTCAGTACTCTAGATGCATAAGCAATCACTTTCTCCTGTCCATCGCACTCCTGTGTCAGCACTGCTCCCAAACCAATGTTGCTTGCGTCTGTTTGCACTTTAAAAGCAGAATCAAAATCGGGTGTGTTTAACACAGGGGCTTTAGTCAGGTCATCTTTGAGGATTTCAAACGCTCTCTGGCACTCGTCGGTCCACATCCATTTAGCTCCTTTTTTCTTTAGTGCATGTAAAGGTGCTGCTTTAGAGGAGAAATCTGAAATGAAACGGTGATACCAAGCCGCAAGACCTAGGAACCGTTGTAATTCTTTTAGGGAAGTTGGTGTAGGGAATGTTTTGATCGCATCTACCTTGTCAGAATTTACTTTGACTCCGTCAGCAGTGATTGTGTGACCCAAGTAATCTAAGGATGAACAGATGAATTTGCATTTCCTGAGATTGAGAGTGAGACCGGCAGTGTGCAGACTGTTGAAAACCTGTTTAAGATGCTGCAGATGTGTTTGAATGTCCGGTGAGTAAACAATGATGTCGTCGATGTATACCATACAACACCTATTTTTGTGCTTTCTGAGAACTTGTTCCATTAAACGTTGGAAAGAGGCTGCCGAATTTTTAAGGCCAAAAGGAAGACACAAAAATTCATATAATCCTGAAGCAGTTATGAATGCAGTCTTCTCCACACTTGTAGAAGACATCTCTACTTGCCAGTAGCCACTCTTCAAGTCCAAAGTACTAAATACCTTGGCTCCTTGCAACGAATCCAGTATGTCTGTTATTTGGGGCATTGGATATGCATCGAGGTGAGTTTTAGAATTAAGACCACGATAGTCAATGCATAACCGAGCTCCCCCATCCTTCTTATCTACTACCACAACAGGTGAGGCCCATGGTGACGTGGAAGGTCTAATGATTTTCTGTTGCAGTAGTTCCTTGATTTGTTCCTCGATAAAATCACTTTTCACTTTTGAGACTCGGTAAGGTCTCTTTCTTAGGGGAAGTTCATCGGTTGTTTTTATCTCATGTTGGATGCAGTTTGTACGTCCTAGCTTGTGGGTGCAAACTGATGACCAATCATACATGAGAGATTTCAACTGCTTCTTTACCTCGAGGGAGGCATGAGAATTCTCCACTGCTTGATCAATGAGCTTCAAGTCTTCCTTTTTTAAGATCAATTCAACATTATCTTGTGCAGCATAAAACTGGATGACAGCGTTCTCATGAAGTTCATTAAAACAAATGGGGTGACTGACATTGGAAACAGGCAAGTAAACACATGAAGAATTAAAATCAATGGTTACCTTGGCTTCCCTTAAGAAGTCCAGTCCTAGGATGACAGGAACAGCCAAGTCTTCATCATCCATCACATAGAATGTTACAGCAAGTTTCACTCCATATATTTCACATTCCCAGAGAACCTTTCCCTGAGTTCTCTGACTCTGACCATTAGCAAGCATAAAAGTTTGAGTACTTTTGGTCAGATTCTCGTCCTTTCTTCTCAACCTTTGCCAAATTTTCTGCTGCATCAAAGAGAAGGTGCTTCCAGTGTCAATTACAGCATTAAAGTAGGTGTGATTCAAAATGATTGGAGTTTGCAGCACATTACTATATTGAGAATTACGAGTTGGATCAACGAGCATGAGGTGATTTTGTTGCCCTCTTCCACCAGAAGATTTCTTCCTCTGTTCCTCTTCTTTTCCTTGACTCCATCTTTTTTTACTCTCAACCCAATCTTTCTCTATCTGAGTACCAAGTCGGACCAGATCATCAACTGTCTTCACTGTTCCCCTTAACAACGAAGCCAATCGAGGGTTGCAGTTTCTTAAAGTTGCTTGAATTATCTCATTTTCAGTTATTTTAGCATTATTCTTTAAACACAATGCTCTGTAATTGAAAACAAAATCCCTAATATTCTCATTAACCCCTTGACGATAGTTAGCTAATTTTTGGGCCGCAACCTCTTTATGATCTTCATTTAAAAAGGAGAAAAGAAACTTTTCTTTGAAAGAAGACCAGTCTCTTATTTTTTTCTTTTCAGCTCTCCACCAGCTCTTAGCAGTACCTTTCAGACTTACAGATAATGCTGCAAGAAGCTCTTCGGAATACAGAGGTCTCATCTCGTTATATTCTTCAAAACGGTCAATAAACTCAATTGGGTCTTCTGAATCAAGATTACTGAAGGTAGGCAGTTCAAGTTTAACTGGAGGATTATGAGATGAGGAACAACATGCTACTGGCTTTGTACTGCTTTCTGTAACTGGGTCCATCTTGGGTGGGGATTGAGACATCCTATGAGTAGTAGAAGTACCGGTGTGCATAGGAGTAGAAATAAGGGGTTTGAAAGTTTTAAACTGTTGCTCTATTTGTCGGTCTCGACGCTTTAAGCAATCCAAAATACTTTGGCTCATATCGTCGATTTTGGAAAGGAACAGCTGCTTAACGCGATCCAACTCTCTTTGCAAACAGTAGTTAACTTTATCTTCATATGCTTGAAACTTTGTGTTCATAGTTTCAGTGGTAACCAGTCCACTGACACGATGCTCAAGATCAGCAAGATGCTCCTCAATGCTACACATGCGCTGGACAGCTTCTTCATTGTCGAATTGCTGTAGTCGGTCTTCATAGAACTCAATTGGTGGAGGAGGTAATGGCACGTCATCGGGATTAGCTCTTTGGTCTATTCCTCTAAATTCTCTCTCTTCCTCAGAGTCCAAATACAACTCACTGAAAGTATCAATGAGATTAACTACCGGGTCTCTGTGCTGAGCAAAAGCTTCACTTGAGAAATCTGTGATGGATGCGCTCTCTGCCATTGCAGATGATGGTTTACTATTATTTGTTTGTGAAGATAAACAGTACAGTCCAAATTTATATTTTTAATAAAAAGACTCAAAAAAAAAAAAAAAAAACTTCAATTTTCAAGTCCCTGTACGGGCGCCAATCTGTAACACCACCTTTCTCTTGTAGATATTACTCTGAGGGGGTTCAACAGATTTTAGACATGTACTGATTCAATACATCCTCACAACACACAAAGTTATTTTAATTTCCCCACCAGTGTATAATACATGTGACAGAACAAATAATACAGAAACTGCAAAGTACTCTCAAAGTCTCTGTCTCTCCAATGACACCACAAATGAAATGAACTTATCTTTTCAATTGTCCAGTCCTTCAATAAATAGGAGCGATGATGAATGTGAGATCAGTTCCAAATCCACCAAGTTATTTGAGGGCGACGCAATGTTTGTAATCCTATAGTCCACAATGAATGCTGAAGACTTGTTGTTAGGTTAGTTTGCCCTTGGATTCATGTATCCAAACAAAGTTCACAAAAGAAGATGTGGAATTTACAAAAGCCAGTTGAGCAGAAACTCAAAGAGTTCTCAACACAGGACTCTGGAAGAGCAAGAAGGTATCTTGAGTACACATGTGATTTTCCTCTACCAAAAAAAAGGAAAAACTAAAAAAAAAAAAAAAAAAACTCTCTTACTCTATGGTGGGTGAGCTTATATATCCTGTCACCTCCAGGCAATAGCGCCCTCAAGCTGCTGCTATTGTTACTACACCCAGGAAAAAAATACAATAATACACAAAGTAACGGTTTTTGTCCGTTACAATATGTATGAACAAAAGTGTTTTAGCATCACATATTAGTCTGTTGTGATCAACTGATGTCACGCACACAATATAGAAGATTTCCTGCAATGAATTTCCCGTAATGTCGTCAGTGCTGCTGGTGTAATGGCATACAGACTGAATGACTCTTCTAATGCTGATCTCACTGCTGTAACTCCTTCTAGTGACTGAAGATGGAAACACATCCGGTTTCTAACAGCTCTCTCACAGTGACTCTGTTTCACAGTGTGAATTTCAGATGTCATTTTATTCACATTTCAAACTTTTGTTCCTTTGATCATTATAATATATATATGAATTGTCAGGGAACACACCTGTCATGTATAGGGTTATGGTATTGTTCTCTCTGTATCATGTTTTATTGACCCTTGTCACTGCTGGTGATGAGATAACAGCATTATGACCCCCTCTGCAGGTCACATCAAGTAAGTGTTTGTTAACGGCAGCAGAGCTCAGCGGAAGAGCTCAGACAGGAACTGCAAGCAGGAAGTTCTACAAGTAAATCTACTGGACACCCAATATTGAGTGTCAATTCAAATGTTTGGAGATATTCAGAGATTTATTAAAGCTGCATCAGTGATGTCATCAAATAGTGCCCATAAAAGTGTTTGAAACCATTGGAGCATTTATAAAACATGAAGTTTATTGGACACTAGAAGACTCTTAGTCTGATCTTGGTCTTGGTCTGGTCTTGATCTGGTCTGGTCTTGGTCTTGGTCTTGTCTGGTCTTGTCAGCAGTTGTTTTCCACCCGTCAACTTCTCCACATTTCCCATATATTTCTGATCATATTCAGCTGCACTACGCATAGAGTTTCATCGGGTCTTGCGCTCTATTGAGATTCTATTTACCACCACTAGATGGAGCTACAGCAAAACTTCTTTTCTTTCCCGTCCAGTATCAATAATTTAATATCATACCATCGAGACCAAAACCTTTCTAAAATATAAATATATATATTTTATTTTAGATTTCTTGGGATAAAATGGGCTATTTAAAATATATTTTTAGTCAGAATACAAGTCATTATTTTTTTTTAATTACTTTTTGTAACATTTGTGAGGCTAAACAGGAAGTGATTAGCGTTCTGTTTTTACCCTTACAAAAACATAACCATGTTTCACTACAGTAACTCTAGTTTAACCATGAGATTTAGTGAAACCATAGTTACCACGCAATTAACCATGGTTACTGCTACAATAATAAACATAATAATAAAAACAAACATGCTTACTACAATATTACTTTAGTAAAACTATGGTTATTATTTATTACTTATTATTGAGGTGGGCACACTATGAATTTACTCCAGAAGCTGTGACGTAGTAGTGTCATATATATGTGTGTGTATGTGTGTGTGTGTGTGTGTGTGTGTGTGTGTGTATGTATATATATATATATAGTGTATGTGTACACACCATGTGTACGCACAGATGGAGGACAACTTGGACTACCGTTACTCAAGTATATAGTGCGGATTTTAAGGACTTTGCCACTGGATGATAATGCGCGACTCAAATCAAACTCCGTTGCAAACCCGGCCGATTGGATTGAAAAACAACTGCGGTACCTGCGGGAGGTGACACACGACAGCATCAGAGAAATCCTCAAAAGGTAGGCAACAACAAACTAACCTATCTATGCCAGCATCGTAGATCAAAGGCGACTGATATTATCTTAAATGACTGCATGTTTCCCATGCCATCGTTAGATCCTGGTAACACAGAGCAGGTGTACAATCATTATCGGAAAAAATGCCAGTCTGATCCAACTACTATCACGCTTGAATTACCGCCATGGAATGATGACTTAGAAAATACAATGACTGAGTTGTCGCCACCTACATCGGCGTTTACAATAGAAGAGATTGAGAAAGTAATTGTAAATCTGCCCAATAACAAAGCCAGTGGCTCAGATGGTGTTACTTACGAAAATCTTAAAGCCACAAGGCAAACATCTTGCTACATATTGAAAAGCATATTTAACACCTGTATGATTAATGGTAAAGTCCCTAGCTCATGGAAGGGAGCACTCATTCACAGAATACCGAAGAAAGACAATGTACCAGAAGACCCCTCAACATGGAGGGACATCTCTCTATTGCCATCTGTATATAAAGTCTTTATGAAGTGCCTGCTTTCAAGACTATTACCTTGGCTGGTTGATACTGGAATTCTGTCTAACAAACAAAAAGCTTATATTGAGCGACAAGGCATGAATGAGCATGTTTTTTGCTTAAAAACTGCCACTGACGATTTTAAGCACGAATCTGCTAAGCTATACGTTGCCTTTCTTGACTTCAGAGATGCTTTCGGCACATTGCCTCATAGAGTCATGATTGATGCATTGGAAGACATACAGCTCCCTAAGATCTATGTGGACATAATAAAAGATATATATTGTGATTCCTACCTACAAGTGATCTGTGGAAAAGATCTCACCAGACCAATACCGCTGGAGGTAGGAATCAAAACTGGTTGTCCATGGAGTGCCGTAAACTTTATCATTGCAATAAATCAATGGCTAAAATGGCTCTGTGCACATGCCCCACCCCACGTCTTGTCACCGAACCCAGTCCAGGGCTATGCTGATGATGTGGTCGTCGCATCCCGAGATGAAGGCGTGATTAAAAACATGCTGTCATGCACTGACAGATTCCTGACATGGCCTACATGTAAAGCACAGTAAGTGTGCAGTGATCTATGAGAGGAGGAGCGGTGGCAACCGTTGGTATAGATCCAGGGCTGACCAACCCCCCGATTTTACCATCTTAGACCAGCCACTCAGAGTGTACACGAGACACGAGACCTACAACTATTTGGGTCATAAGTTTAACATCGCTGGAGAATGGAGTGTGCAAGTGTCTGACATGGCACATCAGTTTATGACCAGACTGGATCTCATTGACGCATCACCTCTTCCTGTTACTCTAAAAGTGCAAGCAATAACAGACATAGCGTTTTCTAAAATTCAACCGTGGTTAGGAAATGGCTTTGTCTCAACACACATTCCACAAGATGTTTTATCTTCCAGAAAAGACAGGACGGGGGGCTTGGAGTTCCACACTGCATGTGGGAGTATACAGCCACAAGACAGTCTCACCTTACCAACACGCTGAACTGTGATGATATCAGCGTGAGGCAAATGGCCAGAGCATCCTTACTGCTGGATTTTAAAAGACGGAAGGTGCTACACGCATGCGGTGGGGAAGACAGCTTCCTGGGTTTTAAAAGAAAGACCAATGGTAAGCTGGATGGACGGGCACAGGGATTTGGTGTGTCATCGGACTGGCCAGACTTAAACGACCTATGCTGGAAGACAGGTACTGAACTGAAGTGGACCTCCCACTGCCGACCCGTAGAGGTCTCTGATGCTGTCGTAGAGGACCCATCTGCCATCGTGGAAGCCAGGCTGCACCATAACAACACTGTTCACCTGCTCCAGCCCAGAACATCACGGCAGACTCTCTTGTTTATTCACAGAGCCCAAAATATGGAGTACTGGTCCAATTTGAGACTCCAGGGAAAGTTGGCAAAACTGCCCTGCGCGGACCACTCCGTATCACACACCATCTACAGCAATGCCACCATCAGTGAGGAGATCCTCACTTTCTGTGTCAAAGCACGTCTGCAGGTTCTTCCTACAAAATACAACTTATCATTGTGGTTTCCATCCATCCATTCCCCACTCTGCATGCTGCATACCCTCCCTCAACACCTGGAGTCAGTAGCCCACATCATGAACAGCTGTTCATCACTTAAAGGACTATATATTGCCAGACATGACAGACTTGTGGACCTCATTGCTGCTCAGATTCCCTGCGTGGCTGATGAGCAGATTTTTTAACACACTACTGTACAGTCCGAATGGTTTAACTCACCTGCAAACACTTTTTTAGGAATTGCTAATACACCCGAC
>JAVLUX010000058.1:1105000-1120000 GCA_032164185.1 Moxostoma hubbsi | reverse complement strand
GATATTTCAACTAAACTATCTTGAGTAACGACAACTGGAGGAGGGGAGAGTTTATAAAGTTCTGCCGAGAGAGAGAGAGAGAGAGAGAGAGAGAGTGTGAGAGAGAGAGTGTGTGTGTGTGAGAGAGAGAGAGTGAGAGAGAGAGAGAGAGAGAGAGAGAGAGAGAGAGAGAGAGAGAGAGAGAGAGAGAGAGACAGAGAGAGAGAGACAGACAGACAGAGAGAGAGAGAGACAGAGAGTGTGTGTGTGTGAGAGAGAGAGAGAGAGAGAGAGAGAGTGTGTGTGTGAGAGAGAGAGAGAGAGAGAGAGAGTGTGTGTGTGAGAGAGAGAGAGTGAGAGAGAGTGTGTGTGTGAGAGAGAGAGAGAGAGAGAGAGACACAGAGAGAGAGAGTGAGAGAGAGTGTGTGAGAGAGAGAGAGAGAGAGAGAGAGAGAGAGAGGAAGAGAGAGAGAGAGAGAGAGAGAGAGAGAGAGAGGAAGAGAGAGAGAGAGTGAGAAAGTCTTTAAATACAGCCTGCTGAAGAACAACCCTGAGACTCTAATGGCAGACGTTTCACAAAAAGGGGACAGAGACATCATCACTAATCTGCTCCTCTACACAACAGACTGTAATTTTTGGCACAAGATTATCTGTCAATATTACAAAAGTTATAGAAAATTAGGCATCTGTAATGGCAGACAAATTCAAATTTATGAAGAAAATGACACTAATAAGGCTTTTTTAACTGTAAATATTTACCATAATGGAACCATAATGTTCCAGGGGACTGAAGCATGTCTCAGCACTGTCCAGGTAAACTTTGCCAGCCTAAAAGCTCTGGCAGATGCTGAGAAACCAACACAAGGAGCTGCAGGAGACAGTGAGGCCCAGAGCTCAAGGGAGGGGGCGGAGCCTAACACTGATGACTGCGACTCACAGCTGGAGCAGTCTGTCACTCAGATCAGAAACAGTCTCTCCCTACACGAGGTAGAGCTGGTGGAGCTCAGGGAACTAACACTCTCCTATGCAACATCCAATGAGCGCTTACAACACCTGGAAAATAAACTCAGTCTCCTCACAGGACACTTTGAAGCGAGTGTTAAGGAGTTAAGAGGAGAGATACAAAATCTGCAGCAGGACAGAGAGACCCTGAGTAAAGAACTGAAAACAGTCAGGGAGGAGCTGATGCTCAAAGAGGGAGAAATACAACACCTGAAAGAACAGACAGAGAGCCTCACACACACACCTGCAAGAGGCAGCAGTCCGGCTCTCCCACCAGCCAGACATCAGCAGCAGCCCACACTCTGACACCAATCTCCAGCACTCCAGCAGCACCTCCACTGACGTCACAGACAGAGGCCTCTGGAGGCCCCCAAGAGCAAGAAAAGAATGCAGAAATCATCCTTCTAATTGATTTAAATGGTAAATTCATAAATGAAAAACAGATCTTTCCTGGCCACAAAATATTAAAACTCTGGTGCCCAAAAACAGATAATGCCCTACAACAACTGAAAAAGGAAAATCTGGGTGAACCCAGCCACATCATCATTCACGTGGGCACGAATGACCTGAGGGCACAACAAGAGCGAGTGGCAGAATCAGTGACTCGGGTGGCCATTAAAGCAACACAAAACTTCAACTTCAAAAGTAGTTATCTCCACCATCCTACCAAGATCAGACTTCCATCCTCGCACCATACAAAGAGTAAACACAGACATCTCACGTAGATGTTCTGGAATGCCAAATGTTCATCTGGCACATCATCCCACTCTGGACATCCACCACCTCCATGACCACGTCCACCTCCATAAAGACCGTGTTCATATGTTTGCAAAAACCCTTAAAGACGTGGCCCTGGGCCGAACCCCTGACAACCTCCCTAAGAAGGCCAGAGCAGCCACTACCCCTCAGCCAGCGAGACGGTTTATACACGCAGCACCACAAAACATCGTCTCTCCACACTCAGCTGAGCCCTACACAACAACCCCTACCCAGAGACCTGCACCCTATCGCCAACTCACTGTACCCCCACCCCCCCCGCCCTGGGCTTCACCACCCACACCCTGCCCCCCTGCAACTGCATCCTGGACACCACCGCCCACGGCCTGGACCTCCACACCCTGCTCTCTACCACCATCAGCAACACACAGCACCACAGGACCATTTCTCCTGGCACCACAACCACAGAAGACCCAGAGCAGCTCCAGCGAGGAACAGCATCTCAGCAGAACAGCGGCCCAGCCCACATCCACACCCCCACCGGCCCGAGCAACAGGAGCAGCTGAGTTATGCTGCAGCCCTGAAAGGACCGAGCCACACCAACCTAGTAGAGATTAAGGACCTTCTCAAACTTATATGCACACGTCTGGAACAGTAGTCGTGAGTAAAAGAGATGCATACAATTTATTTAAAAAAATAAATAAATAAATAAATAAATTATAATAATTTTTTAACACATAATTTGATACTATGTTAGACTTGGGTTTGTTTTACTCTAGAGCATTATTAAAATTATATAATTGTTAAACTTGTTGACAAAATGAGATCATTAACTATTACAATGTGGAACATTCAGGGTATTCATTCATCCAGTTTTGGTAACAAAACCCAAAACTTAGATTTTAAGAAAAACATATCAAACATGGACATAATAATACTACAGGAAACTTGGCGCAGAACTGATAAAGTCACTCTTTGTCCCTCAGGATACTGTGAAACATCTCTGTCCTCTAGAAAGCACGAAAGAATCACACGTGGGAGAGATTCGGGGGGCATCATAATCTGGCACAAACAAGAAATTGATAATTACATCCAAACAGTTAAAATAGAAGAATCACACATTTGGCTCAAAATCAACAAGCACCAACACAAACATCAAAAGACGTGTTCTTATGTGCTCTTTATATTCCTCCCCCTGAATCTCCTTACTATAACGAGAACATCTTTGAGACCCTCCACAGTCAAATCAACCACTTCCAGGCCCAGGGAAGTGTGCTGATGTGTGGGGATCTCAATGCCAGAACAGGATCCCTTCCTGACTACACAACAGAAAATGGGAATAACCATATTTTTGGACAGAACTTCCCACAAAACACCGTAAACTCCCCAAGGTATAATTCTGATGCCCAAGTGAATAAAAACGGGAAGCTTCTGATTGAGCTCTGTCGAAGCCTCGGTCTGTACCTCGTCAACGGCAGGGTGAGGGGGGATTCTCTGGGGAGGTACACCTACAGTTCAGTTCATGGTTGCTCAACAGTAGATTACATGATCACAGATTTAGATCTATTCTCTTTCAGAGCATTCACGGTCAGACCACTAACACCCCTATCAGATCACAGCCAAATTACCATTTATCTAAACAGGACAACACATGTGAACATAAATTCATAAAGTAAGCTGTACAACATTAGAGAGAAATACAGATGGTCGCAAAACAGCACAGAAAAATATGTGACAGCAATGGACCATCCAGAAGTGTGCTCACTTATAGACAACTTCCTCTGCAGAGTTTATCCTCACGATGGAGATGGTGTAAATCTGGCCGTGGAGAACATAAATTATATATTTGATTATTTGGCAACTTTATCTAACCTCAAATCCTCCAAGAAATACCATAAAACCAAACAAGAGAATGAAAAATGGTTTGATTTAGACTGTAAAACAATGAGGAAAAAATTAAGACAATTATCAAACGAAAAACACAGACAACCAAACGATGCAGATTTGCGGCATCAATATTATGAGGAACTTAAACAGTATAAAAATACACTCAGAACAAAGAGAGAACAGTGCAAAACCAGCTCCAAACTATTGAAGAATCGATACGTTCTAACAAGTTCTGGGACGATTGGAAATCCCTGAATAAAAAACAACATGAACAAACAGCCACCTGGAAAAATCACTTCGAACAACTTTATAGTGAAATAAAAATGAACCCAGAACAAACCCAAATTTATGAAAAAATGATCAATATGGAACATACAATTGGTAAATACCAAAACCCATTAGACTACCCCATCACAGAAAATGAACTGATTGATCAAATCCAGGCCCAAAACCCAAAAAAGCAAATGGACCAGATGGCATCCTCAATGAAATGCTGAAGAACACACAGCACAAATTAAGATTGACTTTACTGAAACTGTTCAACTGGGTTCTGAGTGTTGGTCATTTCCCTGACACCTGGAATAGAGGACTCATAACACCCATCTTCAAGAGTGGAGACAAATTAGACCCAAACAATTCCAGAGGCATCTATGTGAGCAGTAATCTGGGGAAGAGGGAAGATGGTCTGCAGTATCATCAACACAAGACTCGTTCACTTCCTTACAGAGCACAATGTCCTGAGCAAAAGTCAGATTCGATTCTTACCAAATTTGAGAACATCAGACCATATCTTCACCCTCCATACCCTGATTGACAAATACATCAACCAAAACAAAACCAAAATATTTGCTTGCTTTGTAGATTTCCAGAAGGCCTTTGATTTGATTTGGCACTAAGGTCTACTGTCTAAACTTTCAGAGATTGGTATCGGGGGCAAAACATACAACATCATAAAAACGATGTACTCAAACAATAAATGTTCAATCAAAATTGGCAATAAACAAACGGAGTTCTTCACTCAAGGGCGGGTGTGAGACAGGGCTGCCCACTATCACCGACCCTCTTCAATATTTACATTAATGAATTGGCAAAACTACTAGAACAATCCGCAGCTCCTGGCCTCACACTACATGACTCCAGTATAAAGTTCCTGCTGTATGCAGATGATCTGGTCCTGCTGTCTCCAACAGAAGAGGGTCTACAGCAGAACCTGGACATCCTGCATCAGTTCTGTCAGACCTGGGCCCTGACGATCAACACAACTAAAACTAAAATACTAACATTCCAGAAAAGACCCAGACGTCAGGGAAAGAGATACAGTTTCACCCTTGGTATGAACAAAATTGAACATGCCACAAACTACACATACCTTGGGTTGAAATTCAGTGCAAACGGAAACCTCAACTTGGCCGTGAATGAACTGAAAGTGAAAGCAAGAAGGGCTTTCTATGCCATTAAAACATCTGTCCAATGTGAAATACCAATTACAATCTGGCTCAAAATATTCCAATCAGTCATCGAACCTGCTGCACTATATGAAGTTTGGGGTCCTCTCCTAAATCACCAATTTGACAAATGGGACAAAAATCCGATTGAAGCCCTGCATACAGAGTTTTGTAAGAGTATCCTGAGAGTACAGAGGAACACACCGAATAATGCATGCAGAGCAGAATTAGGCCAATACCCTCTACTAATCCACATTGAGAAACGAGCCATCAAATTCTGGAAACATCTAAAACTGAGTGACCCCAACTCTTATCATTTTAAAGCCCTTAAAAACCATGAAGTGAACGCTGAGAAGAGTCCCATCATTCAGCTGGTCCTGAGACTCCACAAACAGACCAACAATAATCAGCCTCAGGACACGGACACCCTCATCCACACAATCCGGCCCAAACACATGATTAAAGCACAAGAAGAAAAGTACCGAACTTATTGGAATGAAACAACACAAATGCAAAGCAAACTACAATGTTATTTGTCCCTAAACAGAGATTACACGACAGCAGAATACCGGAGTACTGTCAGAGACCACAAACTGAGGAAACACATGACGAGGTACAGACTGAGTGACCACAGCCTGGCGATAGAGAAGGGCAGATACAGACAGAGCTGATGCCCGCAGAGGGCAGGTTATGCCCGTACTGTAGCCAAGGACAAATAGAAACAGAGCTGCACTTCTTAACCACCTGCCCTAATTATAATGAAATCCGAAAACACTTCTTTCCCAAATTTGAAATGATTTGTCCCAACTTCAATAAGTTGAAGAATGATGCACAAGCTCAATATTTACTTGGTGAACAAAGAGAAAAACATTTCACTAGCAGCAAAATACATCAATTCCTGCCATAAAAAGAGGGAAGAGTCGACCAAACAGTGATGCGCCCATTTACTCACACACACACACACACACACACACACACAAACTCTTGTACACACACAAACACCGCTGAAAATATATACAATGTTTATTTTATTCATACATTTTTTTCCCTGTTTTTTACACACTTGTTCAATACAGAATTTGTTGTACTTTGTTCGTTTTTATTTTATTTTTATTTTATTTTTTCATGCTCATATAAATGCTTTGGCAATACAATGTACAATTTGTCATGCCAATAAAGCTCAATTGAATTGAATTTGAATTGAGTGAGTGAGTGAGCGAGAGAGAGAGGATTTTTTTTGTAATTTTAATGCACCTTTATTAAATCAAAAAGGTTTTCACTATAATATTACAATCTCACAAAAAAAAGATAATAATAATAATAATAATAAATACTATAAGTAAAAACAAGAACATTTTAAAAAGCATTAAATCTACTGCACAAAATACTTCATTTATCCCCCAAATGTACATGAAGTTCCACACATTTAATCATTTTATAATGGGTATGCTCTATTAAATCTTCAACACATCCAGAGAGCCCAGTCCTAACAACTGATTTCTTCTAGATTTCCAAATAGCATGTTTTGCTGTACCAGACAAGAAATTCAATAAAATCAACTGACTTTTCCTTTTTCCTGTAAACTTTGGACCATATATAAACATTTCAAAAGAGAAAGCTTCACCAAATTTCAGTAAACCATTGAGATAAAAGTGAAAACAAATCATTTAAACGAGCACACTGTACAAAAGGGACAACCTACACCTACAGAAGGATCAATGTGCATCACGTATCTGTTTGTGGCGGTCGCCCCATGTTCAATCCTCCACTCAAGGTCTCCCGTTATTTTATCAACTGGGCGTTTGTATAAGGACCGTCATTTGCCAAAGTCTTATGATCCACATGCAGAGAGTTGAATATTTCAGTAGTAGCTCTTTTCAGCAGCCGCAAAGATCTCTCCCCAGTCCTTTTACTCAATTCCTCTGAGCTCATAGTCAAAATATGTCCCAACTTTGTGCATCCAGCAGCAGTTAGACGTGCACGCAGACTGCGACCAGACATAAGTCTGCTCTGAAAACACTGTAACAATTCTCTGACTTAATATAGACTGGACAGAATAACGCAAATAAATTTTGAAGGGAGCAGACTATTTATTTAATTATATCGCAGCCCTTTGCAATTTAATAATCGCAAAGGTCATATCACGGTTTTGATTTTATTTTGATTAATTGTGCAGCCCTAATATATATATATATATATATACACACACAGACACACACACACACACACACTGTTGTACATGAAACTGGTGTTGAGCGGGTAGAATTCAATGAAGCTGTCAGCGGAGGACATGTGAGGCGTCTATTTCTCAAACTAGAGACTCTGATGTACTTCTCCTCTTGTTTAGTTGCACATCTTCCACATCTCGTTCTGTCCTTGTTAGAGACAGTTGTGCTTTGTCTTTGAAGACTGTAGTTACACTTAATTTGATGTATTCTGTAGCCTTTATTCCTCAAAACAATGATTGACTGATGAGTTTCTAGAGAAAAGTTTATTTTCTGACCTTAAGACATGCCACCCTATTACATACTGTGGCAACTCAAAAACTCACTGAATAAGGAATTCAGAGTGGCTAAAAGAAGATACTCTTAAGAAGCTGAAAAACAAGTTTTCATCTAACGATCCTGCATCAGTGTGGAGTGGCATGAAACAACTTACGAATTACAGGCCTCCTGCCCCCAACCCTGTAGGGGACCAACATCTGGCTGACGACTTGAATGTGTTCTACTGTAGATTTAAAAAGGCCCAATCTCACACCCCACACCCGCTCTGACCTTCACTTCATACAAACACCAACACATCTTTAACCCCCCCCCCCCGACACCCCCCACTACTCAACCTGCACTTAAGATCTGTGAAGAAGATGTGTCCCATGTCTCCCGAAAACAAAAGATAAGGAAAGCACAGGGCCCAGATGGTGTTTCACCCGTGTGTCTTAGATCCTGTGCTAACCAGCTGACCCCCATCTTCACACTGATCTTCAATAGATCACTGGAGCAGTGTGAAATCCCATGCTGCTTCAATCATCAAGAAACCCAAAAATCACAGGACTCAATGACTACAGACCCATCGCCCTGATGTCTGTGGTCATGCAGTCATTTGAGAGACTGGTGTTGGCCCACCTGAAGAACATCACTGGAGCCTTTCTAGATCCCCGTCAGTTTCTAATCGAGCAAACAGGTCTGTGGATGATGCAGTCAACATGAGATTGCATCATATCCTGCAACATCTGGACAGACTGGGGACATATGCAAGGATCTTTTATGTTGACTTCAGTTCAGCTTTCAACACCATCATCCCAGCTATTATCCAGAATAAACTACACCAACTCGCTGTTCTCATGTCTATCTGTCAGTGAATCACCAGCTTTCTGAAAGATAGGCAGCAGCTAGTGAGACCAGGAAATTCACTTCCAGCACCTGTACCATCAGCACTGGTGCCCCCCAGGGATGTGTGCTCCCCCCACTACTCTTCTACCTGTATACAAACGACTGCACCGCCAAGGACCCCTCTGTCAAGCTCCAGATGACACCACTATCATCGGCCTTATCCAAGATGATGATGAGCCTGTATACAGAAGGGAGGTTGAACAGCTGGCTCTCTGGTACAGTTAAAGGTTTACTTCACCTCTGGGAAGATGAATGTGTATTTAAAATTGGTCATTTATATAGTATAAATGTGAAATTATTTTTGAATTTGAAGCATTATAGACTGAGAAAAGGCAGAAAATGTATTTTTTACACATGTGGCTGAAAGACAACAACTCCCAGAATGCACTTGCTTTGCTGCCCTTACGAGGCCACTCCCAAACCACGCCTACCGGTTACAGGCGGCAGTATCTGAAAATATGATACAACTAGGCTTGTATAGATACATCGTGACTCTATAAATCGTGAGTTAGTTGATAAATTGACTGACTACGCGGGAAGAACATTATAATTCCATGTGTCCAAACTCTGTACATGACGTCTTAGTAACAAAAAGAAAAACAAACAAAATACTCACTTTACACTAAGCCGTCCGTTTGTCCCTGCGGGCTTTGGCTGGCGTTTCCAATTTATCTTCGGGATCCTAAAATAAGTTTCCAGGACTCCCCTGTCCATGTGTGATACAAAACTTGGGTGCTCAGTTATACATGCTCATGTTATCGGTGCAGTTTCATCAGCGGATTCAGCGATCTCGTCCAGTATCGCTGAAATTCGCGACAGCAATAGGACTCTCTATCTGTTTCCATAGGCGCACAGCGAGAGCACTGACACCACCAGTCCGCCCCAACTCGAGTCTGGCCGGGCTCTTCCTCCTGCCTGCCAAGCATGTTTTGCTCCCCTGCTACAGCAGCTGCTCCGGCCTCTGTTCATCGCTGTATTGCGGCTCGTACAGGTAGCCGCGATCATCAGATTCTCGCAACAGATCTTCGAAATCCCCTTCTGCCATTTCAACTTCAAAACTACCTTCAGCCATCGTGATTAACCTACTTGTATACAAACTTTCTACACAGAGCAAAGAGCCTGTTTTCTAAGCTTCTACAGAAAGATGGCTGACACTGTCTTCACATTCTGTGAGTGAGATCCCGCCCCATATGGGCGTGGTGAAAACACGCGGAATACTGGCTGTAGTTTTAAGCCTCTGGCCCAAAAATCCTCCGATGACGCAAAATGACGATTTTTGCGTCATCTGACGATTTTTTCCAGACTAAAAATAAATAAATCTCTCGTCTCAGGGGGATATGAGGGGGGGGAGCTCGGTAATTAGAAAATACTACTGGTTTTCTACTGATACAAAGCTTAATGCTAAATCCTGAAGTAACCCTTTAAAACAACCTGGAGCTGAACATAAACAGTGGAGATGATTGTGGACTTTAGGAGGAACACCCCAACATCGACCCCCCTCACCATTCTAAACAGCACTGTGGCAGTAGTGGAGTCATTCAGGTTCCTGGGCACTACCATCTCACAGGACCTGAAGTGGGAGACCCACATTGACTCCATTGTGAAAAAGGCCCAGCAGAGGTTGTACTTCCTTCACCAGCTGAGGAAGTTCAACCTGACACAGGTGCTGCTGATACAGTTCTACTCAGCAGTCATTGAGTCTGTCCTCTGCACTTCAATAACTGTCTGGTTTGGTGCAGCTACGAAATCGGATATTAGAAGACTACAGAGGACCGTCCGGACTGCTGAGTGGATTATTGGTTGCCATCTCCCCCCCCTGCATGAACGGTACACTTCCAGAGTGAGGAGAAAGGCTGGTAAAATCACTCTGCACCCCACTCACCCTGCCCACTACCTTTCTGAACTGTTGCCTTCTGGCCGACTCTTCAGAGCTCTGAGCACCAGAACCGTCAGACACAGGAACAGTTTTTCCCCTCAGGCGATCCATCTCATAAACAGTTAAACTGCAACACCCCTCATATCTGCATATTAATGAGCGGTGAGGTAGTGGAGGAAACACAAATATCAAGGCTCAGTTTTCAGTATGGTACAATGTTAGATGACATTTTACCAGATGCTTATCCACAAATTACAAGAGATCTCATTGGGCCTTTCAATAATCATAATGTACATGTGACTTGGATAAACTGTTGGATCAAATGAATGCAGGAGTGGATAACACCACCAACAACAAGCAAATATAAACATGTATTATTATTTTAAATGTAAATTTCATTTACATATAAACATTAAACTGTCTGTTAAAAGTTGAGGCCCAGTGGGATGGAAAATAACACGTTGAGAATGAAATGAGAAGATAAAGTGACCTCAGTTACACTCACTGTCTCAGAAATAAATGTGTGAACTTTAGACACGTCAGATCTTAATTTTACTCTACATCCAGATCTACGATTGATCTTTATCTCTCTCATGAACTACTGCAGCTCATTTTTTCTATTTCAGTCCAGGAGTTTCCTGACAGGTGGATCTGACAGACATTCTCATGTTTGAACTTTTATCGTGTCTTTAGTTCACAGCAGTTCGTGGCTCTTTGGTTCCTACAAACCACAATCAAACATGCCAGTTTAACCACAGCTGCTTTCAGTCAACTGACTCAACACATGAGAAGATCCATCAAGATAACCACTGATGAGTTCAACACAACCATCTTAATGGTTCACATGCATGAAACTGTTTTAAATGCACAAATGTATCAAGTAATCTATTGTTTTAACACTGTTTAAACTGTAGAATATAAAATCTTGACCAGTCTTGGGTGGGGACATGTTAAGAACAGGAAAGGATCATGAGGGCCCCCGTGAGGCCCCTGGACACACGTCTCTCAAGGCTCCCCACCATTGACCCTTGTTACAGACTCCTCTTGCTATAGTTATACAAGCGTGATCTCCTTAAACATACTAATGGACCCAACTGCACCCATCCACAATCCAGCTCTGGTGAAGAATCATTTGAACAAGTTTGCAGGTAAACAACACTGTGATGCAGTCATGGAAGCCACCAAATGAACTGGATCAGAGATAACGGATTCCACCCAACCTAAAAAGCCTCGCCATCCGTCTACAAACAACCATGACCAGAGGTGTAAATACTGGAGATGCCTTTGGAAGATGGAGACAGCTTAAAGCCCAGAAATCCTTTAAAATGGAGGCGGAGTTGACTAATTTGCACGTCAACATTCTGGCAGTCCGCATGAGCATGTGACAGACAACTCACCAATATTTTGCTGACAGCACTTGTACTTAGTCTTACATATAGCACCTTTAAGGTCTCACACCCAAAGTGTGGAAAATGCTGCAGATATTTCTGCTGATTTGCATGTGTACGCATGCGAGAGAGATAAATAAAGCAACAATAGACCAGTCCATGAGAAAATGTGCTTTTAAAATCGCAAGATGATTCTCAAACCTGCTTTATATCACTTCTGTTTCAATTCCATTATATTAATTTACAACCACTAAACGTTATAGACCATTTAGAAGAATATTTTCATGGCAATATGAGGAAGAGCAGATTTGTGTTAGTAAGTCACAAACACAATGTTCATGAAAATCGGTTTGGTTAGGCCTTTTATTCTAGTGAAGATACATCTTAATGCTACAGCAAATTCAGCTAATTCTGTTTCTGTTCCAGTATGATAAACCTATAAGAGCTTGAGTTTCCACAAACTTCTTACATATGTATTAACAAAAGTGTTTTAGCATCACATATTCGTCTGTTGTGATCAACTGATGTCACGCACACAATTTAGAAGATTTCCTGCAATGAATTTCCCGTAATGTGGTCAGTGCTGCTGGTGTAATGGCATACAGACTGAATGACTCTTCTAATGCTGATCTCACTGCTGTAACTCCTTCTAGTGACTGAAGATGGAAACACATCCGGTTTCTAACAGCTCTCTCACCAGGCCCGGTTCTAGAACCAAATCACTGAGGGTGCTTCTGAAAATAGTGAGGGTGCTTACATAAACATGGCTCCCAGTCGTCATCAGTCTGAAAATAGTACCTCAAAATAGGGCTGAGCGATACCTATTGTCTACACAGTGGTTTCCAAACTTTTTATAGTGGCGTACCCCTTCAAACATTCAACATCCTTTCGCGTACCCCCTCTCTATCAAAGGTAATTTGAAAATACGTCTGTTTAACACAATTATATGTTTTATTTGTACATGTTTTGTACATTTTATATTAATCATATATACGTATACTGAATAAATGGCTTACTGATTGAGATGGGAATGCTAGATATGATATAACTGCATAACTTCCCTCATCGCATCACGGTATGCAAGAATAGTGTTCAGTTCTGTGCCTGGAATTGCCCATCATTGCAGGTATGGCATTGCAGGCTGAATTCGTGCATTGAGGGTTAAGTATCTGTGCAATTGCGCTGTCAGCTCAATGTACTTTTTATGACACATTTGACACCGTTAGCAAGGTTGAGCTCATTTGCTGAAAAAACATCATCAACAATGTAAAAACAGGTCTCTACCTTGCCAGCAAATGTGATTGAAAATTACTGCGTGTGAATATGCAAAATTATTTGGTGCTGCTGAATGTCTGACACCTGTCATCAAAGCTTATGAACATATACCATCAGAATAAAAACTCCCTATGCATTTAACATTAAATACAAATTACGTTTTAAACTGCAAAAAAAACTACAATCGTGGACGACTGACATGTGTGAGTCTGGTAAAACAGTGGAGTATTTTACTTGCTATCACTAAGCTACGTCACCTAGCACTGGGCTGGGCTGACGAAAAAAGATACTTGTGTGATGCACGACAGATGAGTAAATGCATTTTTTAACCGCATAATATCGGGTTATTTCATTGCATATTTTTCTGACCTTTATGACACAACAATTTTGGTCTTTCTACACTAAATAATTTTTGCCAGTGAGAAATACATTAACTGGGTTTGAATGTTATTTTAGACTGATGAAATTGAAAGAACGGTAAATCTCAGAATGTCACCTCACGTACCCCAGTTTGGGAAACTCTACGACAATATTGAATTGCTGTTATGTTAAACGATATGCGATCTGGCATGATCGAGTAGCCTATCTCCCTCACTTTTGCAGAAAACAAACAAAAACATGCCACGCATAGCCTAAGTTACACTGTGATGTTACCCTATAGTTCAAACTATGGCGCGTGCATTCAGATTGTTTTACTGCACGGTTTAAATGCAGCTAGAATGGCCAAAATTCAAAAATGGGGGGAAATGCCCTGTACAAGTTTTTGTCCTTTACATATATATCATATGATATAGTTAAGAAATGTTACACACAGAGTGCTTTTTCCCCAAATATCAGCAGTATTGCAAATGTGTGAAGCGTTGAAACTTTTATTCTGCAGTTGAATAAAGAAGTTCATATAAATAACTTACAAAATGCAGCATCGCGTTCAACAGAATATTCGAGCCAATCTCTATTTTTGAACCAAGAGCTGCTAAATGAACGACTATTTCCACTGCCACTAAAAGATCGACTGGGGTACAAGCACATCACCTGTAAGGGCTCTTCATCACCTAGGTCACTCGGCGGCGTCGGCGCCATCGGCCGCGGCACTTGCTGGGATTTATCGCCGGTGTTTGAATGGGTGTCATGCGGTGAGAGTGAGGTTGTAGGGCGGGGTTCGCTGCTGTCATCGGCAGGCGGTGTCATTTCGTCTTGTTGTGATGTAGAGGTTTGAGCTTTCTTAAGCCAATTTCGTATATCCATGATTAAAAATGGACAAATAATATTTTTAGGCTACCTAAGGCGTCTCAGAAAGTGGGAGCGGGACACACACACGCAAGCAAAGTGGAAAATTAAAGAGACAGCTTCACCTATGCGTATCACGATCGCGAAAGGACACAACCAATCAAATGCATTAAAGATGAAAGCATAATTAAATAATTTCTGATTTAAATCGTGTTAATGGATTTATTTTGTGTATTGCATGAGTGTGAAATCCGTCTGTGTTTCTATTTTCAGCAAAATCTCGTTTACATCTGAGCTATTAAACATTTCATCTGAGGGTGCTTTCACTTTTGTTAAGCACCCCCGTAGAACCGGGCCTGTCTCTCACAGTGACTCTGTTTCACAGTGTGAATTTCAGATGTCATTTTATTCACATTTCAAACTTTTGTTCCTTTGATCATTATAATATATATATGAATTGTCAGGGAACACACCTGTCATGTATAGGGTTATGGTATTGTTCTCTCTGTATCATGTTTTATTGACCCTTGTCACTGCTGGTGATGAGATAACAGCATTATGACCCCCTCTGCAGGTCACATCAAGTAAGTGTTTGTTAACGGCAGCAGAGCTCAGCGGAAGAGCTCAGACAGGAACTGCAAGCAGGAAGTTCTACAAGTAAATCTACTGGACACCCAATATTGAGTGTCAATTCAAATGTTTGGAGATAATCAGAGATTTATTAAAGCTGCATCAGTGATGTCATCAAATAGTGCCCATAAAAGTGTTTGAAACCATTGGAGCCTTTATAAAACATGAAGTTTATTGGACACTAG
>JAVLUX010000058.1:1100000-1102500 GCA_032164185.1 Moxostoma hubbsi | reverse complement strand
GAAAAGTACGCAGAAATCCGTTCAACTCCCGTTTCGTGAACATGGCGTGTACCTAGCCTTGGCGTACTGGTGTAGAGTGCGTTTCTGGCCCATAATTGCTTAGCATTCTTGTGAGACACGTGAGGTATCGTTATTGCGCTGAAACTGTGTGCTAGCACAAGTGAAATTAGCCCAAAACCCATTTCAGGCTAAAAGAAAGAGTCAGTGGTCCCAGTATCATCGAAGAGAACCAGTCACACGTTCACCAGTGCTTTAGGCTTGACAGAATCAGGCCGGAATTGTCTAGAAATGTAAAATCACGAGTAAACCGCGTAAGTGGCCGCTCGGGCGTGGCACCAGCGGACTCCGGTCCCGTGCGTTTAGCTGGACACCGTCATCAGGTAGTTTTTCGGTGGACTTGCGCGGCCGCCCATCGTGAAGAGGTTTTTGCAGCTCGCTGTTTGGTCGTACGGTGAGGGTCCTCGGAGGCTGGGGGCGGGGCTTGAGATGGGCGGCTCGACTTCATACAGAACACAAATGGAGCCGTCCTCGCCGATGCGGTACGACACTTCGTACGGGTCCACCCACAGCGTAAGCTCCCGCGGCAGGAGAGCAAACAGCTGTCCGCTGGTCAGTCCGATACGTACAGCCGCTCGGCCAATGAGCGGGTCCAATTCGTGATTGATGCGGATACAGCGGTAACCAGAACCCTTCTGTGGTCTGTCGGGGAACCAGTGATGCTGGTAGTGTTCTGGAAAAGGAGGAAACCGTTTCGTAAAAATAGCAAAAATAACGTTTTATTAAATCTACATTTTGTTCTAATAAAATCGAATAAGTGAAAGGTTGGAAACACAACATTTGGGCACTTTACTGTTAGTGCAATATGCTGGACATACTAAACTCACTGAATGTATTTCATCAAGTTTATCACAGTACCTGAGAGCGCCTGCGCAAGACAGGCTCTGAACACCTGGAGCTGTGCGTCACTCAGGTGTCCGCGGCTGCGCAGTAGCCTGCACACGAAACTTGCAGCGGCTGAAACCTCCGGGATCATTTCTGCTCCGGTACCGTGAGTCATTTCACTAACTCCAAAATAATTAATTATGGAAACAGTGACGGTAAAAACAGAACAGCCGCCGTCCTGTGGCTCTGGTTTAACTGCTGGTGAATTCAATCAACAGGTTTGTTTCGATGACGATAAAATAATAAACATTACGGATCCGGTTGAGTCCAAACGATCCCGTTCGTCTCAATGCGCTGTTTGTTGAGGAGAGAATCCGCTTATACATACACGCACGAATACCGACGTCATCCGCACTGATCTGAGTGACACACAGATCATCCAATGAAACAAATGGGCGGGTCCCCGCTTGCGCTCGCTGACTGGCTGATTGGTTGACAGGCGTGTGACGGTGACGCTCCGCTTCCGTCCGTTTCCAAATATGGAGATGTACGTCAGGCGCAGTTCTGGTACGCATGACGACATTCAGTGGATAAACAAAAGCCGCGTGAAGGCGTTCATTACCGTAAAGTATCGGCTTTTGAACGGGTTTCCTTTGTGTTTATCGACTCTGACGCGCAGGCTTCACCTACACACGACTATACCAAATAAAACCAATTACTAACAAAATCCTGCTGAAAATATCTTAGTCCAGCTGGTCTTAGCTGGTCTCACAGCCTGGTCTGTTCTCTTATCTGGGTTTAGCTGGTCTCACAGCCTGGTCTGGTCTCTTATCTGGGTTTAGCTGGTCTCACAGCCTGGTCTGGTCTCTTATCTGGGTTTAGCTGGTCTCACAGCCTGGTCTGGTCTCTTAGCTGGTTTTAGAGGGATTATTTGGGACACTGAGCTGTTTCGACTCGAGAGACTTATCTTGAACCAGCTTCGAACTGCAAACCAAGCTAGTTTAAGCTGTTTTTTTCAAGTTGTAAAGACAAAAAGTCTTGTGATTTCATTAAATATGGTAAATATTCTAATATTGTGGATAAAGTGTGTTTACACCGTGTTTTCGGTGGGTTATACTGTACTATTGGTGCTGCAGCAGCGACATCTGGTGGTCACGTGTATTACAGCAAACACCTGTATTACAATCCACGTGCATTTATCAAATACAAATATGAATAGATTGTCACATTTGTGTGCATTCATCACATTAATGGTGAGTGTGTGTTGTTCATGCTATCTGTGAAGTGCACACCTGTCACTGCCATCCCTGTATCTGTTACCATGGATACGGCTCACATCCTTCACCGATTCCTGCAACTTTTATTCCTGTGAAATTACACAAATCAGTCACAATAATCCACAGGTGCACAGTAATATATATATATATAGAATATGAATGCAAACATCTCCTTTATAAGCTAAACTGTTGTTTTGTTAATTCTGCATCTGGTTGAAATATGTCATCAGATTCTGGAGTGTCATTTAAAATAACCCTATAGTACAGATATGTGTACATTATTGTGCATGCAGACAGCAGGTTTGTGCAGTTGGCGTGTGAACTGACAGCAGGGATTGTCT